>JARKIE010000304.1:0-111069 GCA_029378255.1 Mycena rosella | reverse complement strand
ACATGGAGGCTAATAATAAATAGGAAATTCGAAACTAGAAGCCATATCCATCACAGTCAATCGGACGACGATATCGCCAACCTCATTGCCGGAATCCTCACTGTGCATCTCTCGTCTCAGTTACTGTTTCTTCAATTTTCTGACCTCCATGTGCAGGACGTCACCACCGCGCTCGACGGGCTCCTCAGCACAGCTTCTACCATCCCCGGGATCGGCAGACTCCTCGGCGGCCTCGACATATCACTCAACCAGGTGCTCCTCGGCTTCGAAACCCTCCTTGCCTCATCGCCGCCCTGTATGTCCCCATCACATTCCGGATGCATCGCACCAGAATGCTAATTCCATGCGCTGCGTGCGCACGCAGCCTCGTCGACGTCGCTGGCCTTCTGTAATCGCTCGCCCTCGGTCTCACCCTGGCCACCCTCGGTCTCTAGATTACCCAGTCAATATTGACAAGTAAAGATGATACCCGGACCTTTGACCTACATACAACTTGTATACATCATAATCCACCCTGCAGCATGAGCTTGCGACTTCATCAGAGGAATAAATTACAACAATAAATAAATATTGCCGGAATTGACGCAGCAATCGGGATATCTCGGACCACGAGAGGTAGATCAAGTATTGTCGCCTTGAGGTCGAAAACTATTTTGGTCGAATGGAAGGGGCTAAGGGACCTCGAGGGCGCGGAGAGTCAACATGGATAACAGTTGGGTTTGTGAAACAGTGTGAATAGAATACTTTGGAGGAAGCCTCCGCCGCAGAGGAAGATTTGGGAGCTTCCCTCAGCGTAATGATTGCTGTGTGCACAGGGACTCCCCTGAACAATGGTATGTCCTGAATCCGGCTGCCATTTCCACGGCCCAGACCCCCGGCACAATTGTACAACTGGAATTCCGGGCAGGGTTTCGAAGATCGGCACCAACCGGAGATATGTTTCGTGCTGAAGTAAGATCCGAGCTGGTAAGATTGTTCGTGGACAGAGTACTATGTGCAGGTTATTTGAGTCTGGGGATCGAGGAGTGGGGAGGACAAAAAACAGGAAGGAGATGACACCAGATGGAGAAAAGTCAACGACATTTCCCAAACACATGAAGAGCATTTCTATGAGGGCCCTTATTGGACAAAAGTAATTACAGCCTTTCTCGGTACCGAAGGTGCGAACAAAAATTTCCCGTTTTGGGATTTTTTTGATCCCCGTGCAAGAATTCCACATATCTCGCTCAGCTCTCTATGAATTGAGATAAAACCTAGATAGATTGTCTGCAATAATTCATGCGCAATTAATCATAGAGCTGAACTCACAAAAATGTTTTTATTTTGCATGAGCTCTCATTTCCGGCTGCCCGGGGCATGAATTTGGGCTGGCGCACCCAGCTCAGGTCCGATCAAGCTGAAAAGCGGGGAGAGGCGACTTATGAGTGCTATAGAACATCTAATAGAGCCTAAGATGCATATATATATATTCTTATGCCCACGGCACACTTGGATGCATTTTGACATGACAAATCAAGAATTGAGCTTATCTCACTCATCAGTTGGCCAAAATGGCCAAAGATTTTACACAGAGCAATGTGGACATCTACTCTACCCCGTTCCAAAGTCAATACAGCCCAAAATATGTGTTCGAAATGCT
Organism: Mycena rosella; assembly: GCA_029378255.1. Taxonomy (NCBI): domain Eukaryota; kingdom Fungi; phylum Basidiomycota; class Agaricomycetes; order Agaricales; family Mycenaceae; genus Mycena; species Mycena rosella. The sequence goes on along the minus strand of JARKIE010000304.1, from coordinate 109,430 downwards.
GATTAGGTCGCGTCGCGTCCAAGCCGTGTCCCCGGATCATGCAATATCTCGAACTACAGAAGTAACTTGCGGATTTATTTATTTTGAGTTCTTGTCGAGATCTCAAAAATTTTGAATGTTCTCTAGAGATCTCGAGAGATCTCGAACTATCGCCACTACAGTTTTGTCCAATAAGGTCCCCCAAACATCTTGCCCAGTCTGACATTGGTCTGACAAGTAGTTTCCAACACTCAGTTGATTTCACAGTTAGTGGGCTCTGCCGCAAAGTGTGCTACAATTGTGTTGAAACTGCCACTGAAACGGAGTGAAAACGGGTAACGTAACGCGGAGCTGTCACGATGAGAACATGGAACATTGCGCGGGATTTCCAGGCGGATTTCATCAACCATTTTCTTCACATTTTTTATAGCGCGCGCCACAGACAGCGCGCGACCGCAACTTGCTTGCCGCGGCCGCCCATCAGGAAGACCGAGGACGATCTCATAATCTCTCCTTTTATCTTCGCTTTCCTTGTAACATTGATTCCGTTCCCGCCTCATGAGTTCTGTCTCACCCAGTCCAGCACAGAGGACTCAGCAACTCGGTGGTGAAAGTATCACATCCGTATGGCACATACAGTAGTTAACCCCGAAGCGAAACACGACGTAGAAGCGAAACATCGACCCGTTCGCTACCTTCGAGGGGGCGGATGGACCCAAATTTTGAGGAGTCCACTCCTCCCATTCTTAAACTCTGCCTAGCAAAAGGAATTAGCCAAAACGCTCATAGTGCGCCAATGCAGGACGGTTTTGTTTGACACATTGTTGGGTCCATTTTCTGAGCTCATATCAGTGGGGCCGGAAGAATTCCAGGGAGTGCTGGGAGGAAGTTATTCGTGTTCGTCAGAGCAAATATGAGGTTCCCGACTCTTCACTTTGTGAGGACGAGGGATGTTGAGCCATTCCGCACTGTTTTGAGGTGTTTCGCTTCTACGTTGTTTGGCCGAATTTGGCCCCATGGATAAAGCTTCCTCGTTCTCAACGAAGACAGAATATAAATATATGATCCTTTCAACTGCCGTGTAGCCCGAAAGGTGTACTACAGATTCGTTACAAAAACGGGGAGGTTTGGTGGTATATTGATCCCGTAATCGCGCGCGCACTCTGATTGTTTCGCTTCCCGGTTAATTACTGTATACTGTATACTAAATAAAAATTTATCAAATGACACAAAATATTGTGAGATAGTAGAAAGTGAAAAATATTCGAAACAACATCTCACCTGAACAAGATACTTGAGAGGACATACACTGAATAAAAGTCTCAAATGGATGGGAAAATATTGTGATGACAGGGCGGCACCACAATGGTTCTGACTTAGATACTCAGCTGAACTTTGGCTGGGTTAATAACATTGGCTAATCTAGTAAGTGATGCGCAGCACTGCATCCGTCTTTATCTCGCCCGCTTCAACATAGCCGATGATGGGGACTCTGTGCGTCAATTCCTCATGAAATGCCGCAGAATCTCTTTAGGGGTGCAGTTTATTTGTGGACTCTCTGCCTAATGCTGAGACTCCAGCAGTCGAGAGGGTGATACACCAGTTAGACACAATCCAAGATATCCTTCTTGGCCCCAATGATCCCTATCAGACAGGTGGGTAGGTACGACACGCGAGGTACAAGCAAAAAATGTTGTAGTGTCTGTTTATAAAAGACTAGGTAGGTAGATAGGTAGGTAGAATTACACAGCATGGTCCTGTTTAGGAACACCGGTTTCCAGGAAGTATCCCAGTGTACAGGCACTAATAATAATACACCATCGTCCCTGGCTCTCTCTGTTCCCTTAGCGGAGCTCACAGTCACAGCTTTCTGGTCGAAACGTCCGGCTCGCCACGGTAGAACTAATGGGAACGCCAAAAAAGCGGAGCTAAGCTAGTACATCAACTCTGGCAAGCCTCTCAAGCGACCAAACGAAACACGGGAACAGAGTAGAAATAGAGTCATGATAAGTCCGTTCGCAGTCCTTCATTAAATACACCCACGGCGATGGGCGGCACCAGATTGCTGGTCGTGCTGGCCGAACTGGCCTGAGTCTCCATATTTTTACAAGTCACCTCGCACATTTTTTTTGCTTCCATTTCACGTATTTGATCTGGAGTGACGTTTCACAGATTTTTTCTTCTGGATGTCATTTCAGTGATTTTATAGTCATTTTAAAAACCCGATTTATTATACGGTATATGGCCCATACATCCGCCGCAATTGGCAAGTTGAGAATTGGACATTATGCGAAAGTCGCCCCGCTCGATCCGAGCCCGAGTTATGGGGTTGCATATGCAGTTTATTCTGTTAAATTAGTTTACGCCCGCGGCGATCAGGATATCGGCGATCGCTTTCAAAGCACGCGAGATCGCACAGTACTTACACGGTACAACTACCACGACCAACGCCCCGAATGCGAATCGGACCGCACCCGCACACCCTGATCGAACTCGGAAGTTCACTCTGCGGGGATTGTCTGTTCGGCTCAGACTCGGGGATCCACCTGCAAAGAAACAGTTTTTATTTTCTACGGGCGGGGAAGCGCGAGGTGACCTTCCGTTTTTTCTCGGGGCGGGGGAGCTCTGGCACAATACAATTTTCAAATTTCCTCGGAGCAAGTACGGTAAGCGGTGGGAGAGCATTTTTTTTTATGTGGCTGCACTTCACGCACTAAATTCGTAAATTGGGCAGCATAGCTCACTGAAGGTTCTAGTATCTACAAACTTAAAATTCAGATTTTATCTCTTTGCGTTGCGGACTCGGCAGCGGAAACATGAAAGTGGGTATCCAAGCAACCCTACTATACTACTCCGCCTGCCATTTAACAGCAGTCTACGGGCCGGAATAATCAATGAATGGGGCCGACGAAACGGCGGACGCCAACAACGCTGAGTAACCGGGATGTCGCTACGCTGCTGATCCTTGCTGATTGCTGATCGGTGTTCGGACAACACTGCTGGTCCGTGTTCGGAGATACTCCTGATCCGCGTTCGAAACTATGCATTCGTAATCATCAGTTCATTTTTGGCCCGCCAATCATTCTACGAAGCCTAGCTCGACGAAACAGCTGCGAGAACGCCGGTAAATCTAGGGCTTGGCAGAACGGACCCCATGGGGTTCAGTAACATCTGCCGTCACTTTTGGCCCGCCAGTCATTCTACGAAGCTGAGCTCGACGAAACAGCGCTGAGAACGCCGGTCAATCCAGGGTTTGGCAGAACGGGCCCCATGGGGTTTCATAAGATCTGCTGGCTATAAAAGAGCCTCCAGCATCCTTCCATCTTCATTCTCATTCCTCCCTTCTTTCGTTGCCTGGCGCAAAAGTCACTAGTTTCCCCCACCACTTTTAATCGCCCTTTTTTCAAATCCTTCATCGACATGCAATTCACGTGGGCATTCCTCGCTGCCTTGATCTCCGTTGCTGCCGCTGCTCCCACCAAGCGGCAGAGCGATTGCCCCCTGCAGAGTACGTTTGAATCTAGAATCGGTGCCCGGAGACCTGACTAGTGAGAACGCTCTAGACCTCAGCGGTTTGACCATTGTCACTTCCGCGGATTCCGGAGCACATACGCGCTGGGATGTCTTCGTGGACGCGTACGTATCACAATTCACAGGCGTTCAAGGCATGTTCTCACACTCTCACTCACAGCAACGAACTGGTTCAGCCAGGCGATCTTGGCTGGGTCAGTTTTTCCTCTCCGGGACCGCGCACTAGGACGGGCTGACCCCACCCACAGTTCTTTAGGAAGAGCCCGAGCGCGAACGAGGCGTTCGTGGCCCAAGTCGGCTCCCAATCGAATCTGTTCACGTTCTCGCGCAAGGATACCGGGGCGCCGATCGGCGTCTCTGGTTCGCAGCTGGTCGCCAGCAGCACCTCGGCGGCGACTGTAAGCTTCCCCGGCCGTGCTACAAAGCTCCTTCATTTATTTTCGCCCCCCCCCTCCTTCTAGTTCAAGGTTACATGCAGTGCCGGCTGCGACGCATTTGCTGGCGACAATGACCTTGCCGCGGACGGATGCACGTTCGAGCTTACGGACGGCACGAATGGCGTCGGTCAATGTGCCAGCTTTGCGGCTACCAATTCCGCGGTAGCACTGACGCCTTGCGACGGTTCTTTGGGCCAGTCTAGCAAGATATTCGGCGCTTGAGGGTTCCAGAGTTGTGGGAATCATTACTACGTTCTTTATTTTTTTTCATACAATATTCACAATTGTGCTTGAAATGCAACCGGTCCGGTGATACGGCGTTAAGATTAACCGTTCCATAATAATCTCCTGTGTTCTCCTGTGTTCTACTCAACTCTGGCTGACTCTCGTTATGACTCGAACCTCGGCCATGATGCCGGGTTGCCTCTTCCGGTAATAACTCCAACAAAGTCTTTACTCATTAGCTCATTTGACAAATGCTTTGAACCTGAAGTTTGTCGTCCCGCTTTTGCTCACAAAGCTAGAAAACCGCGCATCAACGAGAATCGCACGTATCCTGTGCGAAAGGAGGAGAGCGGGGTGATCTTCGATACTATTTCGAGCTTTTTTTGTTTCGCAAATCTGGACACGCATGAGCTGAACTTGCTCGATTTAGCGTTCTGCGGTCATGTGACCGCCTGAGAAAGGGCGGCTTTTCTACACGGTGTTCCGTTTTCACGTCGTCTACATTGTCAATCATAGGCGCAATTACAAAGCAATCTCTGTTTCAGCCCCCACGCGCAATTCCAAAACATCTCTGGGCCATAAATATATAAGGAGCAGCTTCTGCGATAGTCCAAGGGAATCGAGGTCGTCAAGGCCTTAGAGTCGATTAAGGCTGGCTATACGCGGAAGCGAGGCAGTCTTTGGGGTGTGCACGTATTCCTATTCTGCCTTTCCTGTTCTGAGGTCCACAAACCTCTGCAGGTCACCAATGTCCGGGATCCCGAAGTCTTTCCTGCCGACCCCAACCCTAAAGGCACGGGCGAGATCGCGCAGGGGGAAGAACCTCGTCGACGCCGCCAAGAAGGTCCGAGTCAAGTTCCTCATCTGGAGGTACGCACAGGGTTCTACATTCTGTCGGTTTTTTCAGCTTACCAATTCCCCTTGAAAGCTCTCTGCCCAATGTCGCGAAAGAAACCAAGAGAAAATACACACACGTCTACCATGCCGACAGTACGTACACGGATATTGCATGCGCGAACACCTGAGTCACCAACATACATCGATATAGACAAATCTGTCACCGGAGACTACCTTAGAGCCTCAGGCGTGCCGCACGCCGTACTTCTCACTGGCTGGTTCGCTGACAACCTCTGGAAGTACGCGTTAAATCAGCGCGTCAGGCGAAAGATGCTGATCAACCTCTCTCCCCTTCAGGATCGGATCGCTGCAGAAGACCGACACCGGGTACACCATCCCCATCCCCAAATACGGGCCGGAGGACACGGTCCGCGACGTGGGTCGCGCACGACTTTGGTGCCGCCGCCGTCGCATTGCTTTTCGAACTACAAGGACGGCAACCAAGGGCGTGCTGGGGAACGCATTCCCCGTAGTCAGCACGGAGTTCACGTACCCGTAGCTTGCGGCGGCGATTGCGGCTGGTGCGTGAAGCCCCGGGGAATTCGGATGGACACTGCTGATTATACGTACGCAGTGTTGAAGAAAGAGGTCACCTTCACGCCGGTTGAAACCGCCGGGATGGCCGCGCTGGACGGAATAGTTAAACTGGGGGCCTGCCTTCATGTCACTCATCACCCTCCCTAAGGACGAGCGAGTTGGCGTTGCCATTGACCCAATTTGGTGTGCGAGCGGGAAAGACAGTACCGGTAAAATAAATGTCTGTTAACCGCGTATGAGCCAGATGTATAATTTAATTGCACCCCGGGCGTTCACCGGCAAGTGATGGATAATATTGCATGATTCTGGCATCATAAAGCATGGTCTATCGAGTCCACTCACTCGATCTGGTCCACGTATATGCATCCGGATCCGTGTGGATACGGCAGCTGCGCCGCGCCGAGCGCGTCCCACGGTGCGCGGAGCGTACATCAAAGGCAAAGGGCGCACCTCGGTGGGGGAGCGGGACGCGCATGAGAGCAGTGGCATGCACGCATACACAGTTCCATGCTCGCTCCCCGCTTCCTCCCTTCCGCGCTCGCGCCCTCATTCGTTCGTTCGCTCGCTCGCGCGCACGCGCGTGTGCGGCCGAATCCCTTTTGCGGAAGTACGGTCACGCCGCAGCGGGAGCCGGCGCGGCAGCCGCTTTGGTGGGGCAGTCGCGCGAGATGCGGCCCTGTGGGGGGTTAGTCTGGGGGGAGGGAGGAAGGAAAATACCGAGGGAGGGATGGGTAGATACGGAGACGGAGGGAGGGGGTGGTGGACACGGACGGACGTGCGGGGGAGACGTTGCGACGGGGAACGAAGGGCAGGGGAAAGCAGGAGCTCGGTGTAGAACGAAAAGGAAACGAAAGGACGGGGAGGGAGGACGGAGCACAGCCAGGAGGACATCGCGACGGGGGACGAAGGGAAGGGGAGGATCGGAGCGCGGGGATTGGAGCGCGAGGAAGGATAAAAACGAAACGAAAGAGGACACAAGGAAGGAACGAGAGGAGGAGAGGACGAGACTTTGGGCGGCTGCGAGCACGCTGCGAGCGCGTGGCCCTCCTCGCCGCAGCGGAAGCTACCGTCAGCGTCTCGTCGCAGGGTCGCACCACTTAATCGGCGCAGTCTTGAGCGCCTCGATGCGTGTCGGGGTTGGGGCAGTGCTTGCGCTCGTGCCCCTCGGCGCCGCACGCGACGCAGATCGGAGATGGGACGCACCAAATACGGTACCGCGGGGCACTGCGAATCAGGGCGCAGGAGGCGAGGCGCGGCGTGCGCAGGCGGAGGAGGGCGAGCATCGACGACATGGGGAGGGGAACGGTAACGGAGCTGTCACGGTGATGGCGGATGTGATGCTGGATATGATCCGGCGCACGGACCTTTGACGGCGTGCGTTTCTCTGCAATTCTAACTCATCTCGCCCAGTTCAGCTCAGAGTACTTATCAACTCGGTGGTGAACGCATCAAATCCACCGCCATTACACGCTATATTGTGCGCAAGGCGCCCGTTCGACCCGGGCCCGGGTTATTCTTCACTGGACGCTGATTATTCTTATTCTTTACGAATATCTCGTGCGCGACTGTGGATAGTACTAAACCTATTTCGCTGGAGTCTCCAAGGCTTACCCACATCAACATGGACTAGGACGACATGATTTCCTGCTTCGATCTTCTCCCCATAATCTCTCTCTGCAATATCCATTCTACTCTTATTCCTGTTCCACTCCCGCCGCTCCGGGTCTGACGTATATCCTCGAGCTTGTTTCAAGGGAATCAACAACTCGGTGGTGAAGGCATCACATCCGCCGCAGTTAACCCTGTTGCCCTCGATATTAATAATATGCGGAAGTTGCCCGTTCGACCCGGGCCCGAGTTATTCTTCGGCTGTTTTTCTGTCATGCTCTGTACTAATATCTCGTACGCGGCTTTGAAATTGAAATGAGCATGGCGAGCGCAAACCTATTTCTGCGGAAGTAGTTTACGCCTGCGGCGATCGGGATATCTCGGACCCTTCAAACCACGCGGAAGCGGAAGGGATCTCACATAAGTCAAACACTCTGACCAACGCCCCGACGCGAGTCGGATCGCATCTGCACACCGTACGTCGACGACCTCCAGTCAGCGTGGATTGTCTGCTCGACTAAGACTCGGGTACAAATTCGACCGACGTACCCACGTCTTTCGTGGGCGACTAAAGCTTGCGCGCATCGAGGACTTAACGAGGACGATCTAGTAATTCCCTACTTTGATGTTCTCCGCATCCGTTCTCCCTGCCCTGTAACATCAATTCATCCCCGACTCATCAATGCACAGTTCAGCTCGAGCACTCAACAACTCGGTGCTGAAAGTACCACAATTGAGATGGTTAGCACCGATGTTGTGCGGAAGGCGCCCGTTCGATCCGGGCCCGAGTTATGTGGTCTTTGTTGATTTACTTATTTTGATCTGTTATCCCCCGCGCGACTGTGAATTGAACATGGTGAGTGCTAAACCTATTTTCATTTCGCTGGAGTCTAAAGCTTGCCGCACATCAAGAACCTGGACGAATTTGGATCTTCTCTCCATCATCTCTCCCTGTAAGATCAATTCCGTTCCCGCCTCACCAATTCCACCTCATCTCATGCAGTCCATTCCAGAACAGTCAGCAACTCGGTGGTGAAAGTATCACATCCGCTGCAACTTAAAGTTGTCTTTGACATAATGCGGAAGGCACCCGGGCCCGAGTTATATAGTGTTGGATGGGATCTTTTTTCGGTTTAATATCCCGCGATCGCCTGTGAATTGAGCACGGCGGGCTCTATTTCTCTGCTCGAAGTGCAGTAACGATGGGATCTGGTACAGTGCCGCATTGATCGCCTTCGAATCACTTAACCCACTGGTAATCGCACGGCACCTGCACACCTGAAATACTACGACCAACCCCCCGGACGCGAATCGGCTCGCACCCGTACACCGTATCCACGGGTTCCAGTCAACGGGGATTGTCTGTTCGACGCAGACTCGGGGAATACGATGGGCGGTCGTCAGTTCTTTTCTCGCACGGCGCGGGATTTTGTACAGCAGTGGGCTGCAGCGAGGCGAATTCCCGGCACGCTGCATCTGACGTGCTTTCAACTTGCGGCATTATCATTATTCGGCGGATGAAGTGTTCTCCGAATCATCTATCTTCGCAACGCCAGCCCCAGTCTCCCCAATTCAGACTATTCTCACCCAGTTTATATAAAAGCATTTTTCACAGAAAATTGTGTACACCCTTGACCGAGGCTCGTTCTATGTGGTGCTGAACTCTGTGGTTGTGTTTCGTGCGTGGATTCGTGCTCCGTACATTTAGGTCCTGCTCATTTTCGTAACCAGATGGACACAGTAACCTGCTTTTACCCAGAACAAATTCCTGGCGGATCCTTTCGAGCCATCAACCACATCCCAAGTGATGGCCTATCATACCACACGGAAAACCATTAGACCAAGACTGACCGCCTGTCAAACCGACGAACCATTACAGCTCTTTCCGAAAACCTTGAGACGCGCGCATTTATTTTGCCAGCGCTGAAATTTTTGATTGATGCTAAGGATTTCCTTTTTTGGATGGCCCGGTCCAGACCACTGTCGATCACCGCTTTTGATTCTGTCTCTTTTACATGTCTTTCGAGTCCCGCCGCCTGCGCCAACGTAGCCCACCTCCCGTTTACGAAGACCCACCTGAATATACCGTGCCAGTTGATCTGTCCAGCAGTCCGCCGGTGGCTCCGTTGCGTCTTGCTAGCCCTTCGCTGAGCGAGATGGAGGCTGTTAGGTAGTCATTGTCAAGAAGCCAGAGAGCATGCTCCTTGAGATCGTCGCTAATAGTACGGTAGACCATGATACAGGACAAAGCTTATCGGATTCAATCCGAATCCTCAAGACGTCATTACCTACCGCGTGAGACCGGGCCATCCAAAAAAGGAAATCCTTAGCATCGATCAAAAATTTCTGCGCTGGCAAAATAAATGCGCGCGTCTCAAGGTTTTCGGAAAGAGCTGTAATCAAAACACTGGTATATCTTGGTTATATCCCAGGACTCCACCCTGGCCACTGTACCATTCCGACCGTAAAATTAGTCTCGCAGTGTAATAATTGAATAGAATGAGTTGAAATATATCAGGACAAAGGATGCGTACCTAAGAAAGAGCCGATGTCTGGTTGGTATGTGTCTTGGTGTCGGCAGTGAATAACTGGAGATTCCTCATGAATGTGGGATTACTTAGAGGTTGGCTTGACTGGTCCGTTCCGTCACCTCTCGGGGATATTATCCGAGACTGGGTACCGGGCCACCTTAGCATTTTTTGCCTCGATTCCACACATAAAATGAGGTGGATACCGGGATTTTACCTTTGGAACTAAGGTATGCATCCTGTGAGTGAGCTGAGAAGGCTGGAGTCCCACACTATGGTACTTGTGCGTAATGGTGTTTCCTCCCTGGACAACCTCCCCGGCATTAACTAGAATTTCTAGTAGACCCAGCGGATGACTTTGGAATGCTTCTGCAGACCGAAACTCATTATCCCAAACGCTCCAAAAAAAAAAAAAAAAAAGAGAGAAAACGAGAAGGCGTACTCGATCTCGTCGTAGCACAGAGATTAGCACCGCATTTGCGAGATAGGTTCGAGGGGTCGAGGCTTGGATAAGTTCATTACACTCCTTAGAAGGTGTTTGGTGTTGGAATAATTCAGCAAGCCGATGCACTGAAACCATTCAATGGTTAGCATGGAGATGCACAGCAATGCACAGCCTGGAGATGTTGTGTTGAAACAACTACGTGTTCAGCTGGTCTGAAACACATTTTTCACTGTGTTTGTTGTTTTATGTCCATTGTTCTATTTACATTGTTCTTGACGTATAAAAGGCCTCTTGATATCTCGAATGAATCACTTTCTTGATTCTCCCCACTCTTTTGAATTCTACATTCTCACATTTGGCTATTACGATTGAAAGTACCTGTAGCGATGTAGGGATCCAGCATGGAGGTAAAAAATAATTTCAGGGCCGCACTGCAGCTGATCCTGTCGAACTGGTCTTGACACGCGTCCTTCAGCCATTTCGTGCATCGCGGGAGTTGTATAACCACATCTGGGTCAGTTCTCGTTCTTTAAGGTATCCACAGAGGTATGTACCCGTTCTTGCATGTCGATGCACGTTCTGCACTCAAAGGAATTGAGAAATAAACGAGAGGCATCGAATTCCCGCACGTACCCAATATCTTGAACCGGAAAGATTGACACTGGGCTGCACTGCACATCGACCCTGGAAGTGTGAGTGAGTCGATTCACGGAATCCCTGGGTCTTACCAGGCGGGAACCATGGTCGGTACATCGGTCAGTCCATTTCCTGGGGAAATTTAGCACAAATGGCAACCATTGCGAACGAAGATATACCAATCATTACGGAGGAGATATTGATTGGCGCGAAGCCCGCGGTTACGAGGCGTGGCTTGTTGTCGCACACCGTAGAGGCAAATACGGGGAGGTATTGTCCTTGAGATTCGTTTAAAGGGATAAAATCAGGGCAGCTGGTAGACACACCGCATAGGACTCGCCGGCCATGTGGAACCCGCGCCCTTGGAATTTGCTGAAGTGAGCGAAGAATATTGCCACGAATGCGGCCACATCCCCGGCAGTCTCTTCGGTCGTGCTCTACGATATTACATTAACCACTGGAAAATCAATTGGGCAGAAGAAGAGGCGCGACACGTACCACTGTCTCGTTGAAGTCCGCTTACGAGAACCCCACCCCGATGGGCTGGTCTATGAAGAATATGTTTGCGTCGGAGTTCAAAGATTCGGGGTGGAATACTGGTCCGCGATCTGCATCTACCACTCTGCACGTGCCTACGAAGATTGATTACGTCGATCGAATGATATCCGGGGGATAGATAACTGAACGGGATGAGCTGGCAGTACCTACCTAGCTCCAGAAGTAAGCCAATTTCAGACGAATAGCGCGGGCCTCATCCGTGGTCAATAACTCTGCGGGAAGAGAGTAATGCAGGAATACCTCCGTTGGTCCAAAGGATCACATCATCGACGTCTGGGTTGCCTCTGCTAACGAAGAAGTAGAAGAAAAGGTGGCGCACACCGACGTCGATGTAACGCCGCGATTGTGGCGCACCTCAGTCTCGTCGCAGAAAGTACTCTGCTTTATGCGGACACCGTGGTTGGGGAACAGAGGGTGTGTTAGGCGGTTGAACGCGGCGTTGAAGAGAACATCGAGCGTCCCGACGGGCGCAAATACGCCGACACCAGTAGCCGCCTGCCACAGCCAAGCCCCCAGAAATAAGACAGAGAAAGCTGAAGCTCGGAGCGGATATAAGGGCACGAGGGTCTTGCTGTTCTGGGATGGTATCCGAAACTCAGTGCTTATAACTGGCGGACACGACGAGTTTGCGGAGATCGTGGGATGGGAGTGCGGAGGTCCGAGCTGACTGTTCGAAGGTGTATAGATCGTGAGGGCTCCGGCTCTCCATGTATTTGGAATGTAGCCGGCAACAGATCAACGGATCGCAGAGCTGGCAAGTGAATCGGAGTCGGGTCGGCCACTGCGCTGCGACAGGAATTCCGAATCCACGTCAGCCCTCCAGTCCAGACCGAGGTGCCCGCGAGGATCATCAGTGTAAATATCAATGACCCCCTTCGTAATCAATGTCAAAACTCAGCGGGTTGAGATCAGAGTGTGAGCCTGGATCGTGGTAGAGGAGAGAAGGACACGATCGGGTTAGATCGGGCGTTATCGGATCTAACTTTCGGCGATCAAATTGATACGCGATGGGTCCTGTCACCTCACACCGGGGGCACACTGCGGGGGAATTCAAGGCGGACTAGCTTGGACGCGTTGCTCCGCAACTAAAAGGGTAATTTCCGGGCTTCACAATACATTTAATAAGAAATGAGATTCCCGGAAGATTGTCTGGGATATTGATTCATGATATCTTCTAAAGTTGGCACCAACATTAACGTCCCCGTGTCTACAGAAAAGTTGCAGCCCACCCTATGGACCTTGTCAAATAGATTTTTTGTTGCCCCCCCTATGTTAGAGCCAAAGAATATTTTATTTACATGTACCCATAGGGTAGGCAGATCTGGTCAGCCAGTACCCGTAGGCCGATTTGTACCATCCCGCACTCGTAGAGATTGAATTAGAAGGTTTTGAAAATATTACCCGTACCCGTAGGTCGATTTCTGCAACATCGCGCACCTGTAGGGATTGAATCAAAAGGTTTTGAAAATGTTACCTGTACCCATAGGCCGATTTCTGTACCATCGCACACATATAAAAAGGTTTCAGCTCATCACCTGTACCTGTAGGCCAATTTCCTATACCATCCCGCATCTGTAGTCATTGAATCAAAAGATTAAACAACCTGGACCCGTTACCATACCCGTAAGCTGATTTCCTGTACCATCCCACACCCATAGGCATTGAATCACAAGATTTAATGACTATCCGTACCCGTAGGCCAATCTCCTCCAACCCGGGGCATTATATTCAAGCTGCCAACCCATACTTGTGTCCTGTAGGATGATTTCCTGTATAAATTGCACCCGTAAGGCTTAAATAAATTGGTAGCTGGAGGAGTTTAGTGTCTGGCGGGGTCGCTAACTGACGAACAGCCCTCTGGAGGTGGGCTAGCAGGTTGCAGGCAGAGAAGGAACGAATGCGCACCTGTGAACCTGGTGTCGGAGACGGCGCACAATTTTCCTCATCCTCGTGCTGCCTTGGAATGCGACGGTGGCGACTTGGTGTTTCCTGCAGCGAGATCTGATGCTCTCGTTCGGCATCTCGAAGCTCGGAACACTCGCGCTCCAATGATGCCGTGCCAGCCGCGCCCGGGAGAAGATTGTGAGGTCTTGACAAGACCTTGACCCACCGAATCCTGCAAGTGACGTCGTCGGGGACTTGCGTATGGAGCTTGCATGGCTTCATGTCGCGCTTCTCGCACGCTTGGCTCGCGTCGACGGGCTAAAGGAGAGGAAGAGGGGCCAGGGGTGGGAGGCAACCTAAAATCAGAATCCAAGAGTCACTGTGCGTGCAGACGGCAATACGCTAATGCGTCGGAGAAAAGGCGGCGGCAGGGATAACCACCGTGATCAAAACATAGTATTGTTTGCTGGTTTCACACCTTTCAGGCAACAGTGTAGGCAGGAAAAGATTTCATTGGTATAGTATAAATGAGCAGGGCTTACTCCAGCCAGCTAATAGAATGTGTACAGAGGAGATGGAGTCATCGTGGTGTCGACTGTCGGACCAGGGTAGTCAGGGTGGATCCAAGTGGGTGTTTTCATGAAGGTCGAAGTCAGGTCAAAGTATGCCGGAAAACACAGCAGGGAGCGTGGCGGCGGCCCAGGGAGACGCGATTCAGAAGTCGAGAAAGCGAAGAGTTGTTTGTTCTCGCGTGCCCATAGCCACGGATAAACCTGATTGGCTGGCTAGAGATTCACGTGACACCCGTCTTTTGTATAATTAATAACCGTTCTTTAACGAGATGCTCCTCGTTCGTTGGTATGTGTTGTGGTCTTTCTCCATCTGGACTTATCTCCTTCTTCTCTTCTTCGCTCTTATCCTGAACACCCGGGCCATGGACCATTGTGGGATATACTTGCTCCATTGACACAGCTGCAGACCGATCATTACAGACTACGGATATTTCCTCGCAAGCCTCAGGTTGTCCACGAGACCGGGCAGCAAATTCAACCACACCAGAACTAATTTCAACCACCACAGAATGCCTTAATTTTTGTGCCCCTTAGCCCATTCCGCTTCATTCTATAGTTCCACTCAAATGGAAGGGGTTTAAAGAATTACGTATCCTCGTCGATATTGTATATTCAAGTTGCAGTACCCGTAATGTCCCAAGCTCGCACCACTGCGAGCTGCGGGAATTGACACCAATTCAGACTCTTCAAGCAAAGTGGGGGTCCTGCGGATTAATGTGCTCTCGGCCATCTTCGGCCATCCCTGAAAAGTAGGCAAAATTCTCACTGCGCCGTAGAACACTGGATTTACCGCAGTTTCTCGCAGTATGGCGCAGCCCAGTTTATCATGCTGTTTGAGCTGCGGCCGAGGATATTTCATCATAAATACCGGTATCGACACAGGATCCTTTCTGCATGCAATACAGGCCCGATTTCTCTCTGCATCCAATTTACTGGGCAAACTTTTATTCAACCGCTGGCTTCCCTCCTGGTCTCACCGGCCGGCAACTGAAACTCCTCTCTGATCTCCTCTGGCTTTATTATCCTTTCTGCATATGGTTCTTCGTTTCCACTGCCCGGTCTGCCGTCTCAAACAACTGCAACAATTCAGGCTGAACAACTCGGTCTCGCTGTCATTGCTTAATATTGCCTGAAGAATATATTCTGTTGAGCTTCCTACGGGTCTACCCCTCTGGTGCAACGCTGCTATCCATCCTCGGTCTGCTCACGCCAGGGCGGCAGTCCGCCACTTCAATCCTGTGTAACGAGTCTGAATCCTGACTGTCGCACTCGCAATGTAGTACGTAATTACAAATTCATTCTTCATGCGGAAACATCGTCGTTCGTGGTCGCTGTAAGGTTGAATTCAAGATTTCAACGTGCCTACTGCCATTACACTCTGCCGGAGCGAGCGAAGGCATATCTTGTAGATGTTATCATATGCGGAACTTGCCCGTTCGACCCGGGTCTGATTTATGTGAGGTTTGTTGCTTGATCTGTTGATTCAATTCGAACTCGTCTCTCCCAGTTCAGCTCAGTTGCAGCTCAGAGTGCTTATCAACTCGGTGGTGAAGCCATCACGTCTGCTGCAATTAAAGTTGGGAGACATTGTTGTTGTGCGGAAGCCGCCCGTTCGACCCGGGCCTGAGTTATCCAGTGTTCAGAGTAGAAACTTATTTTGGTGATATCCCGCGCCCTCTGAATTGAGCAATATTAACTTTTTCTGTTGAATTTAAGCCACCTCCGCGACGATCGGGGCCGGATGGACGGTGAATCATTCGTAATCGCAAGATGCTTGCACGGTTCAAGCGCTCCGAGAAACGCCCCGAGTGCAAATCGGCTCGCACCAGCAACCGTTATGTTGGCAGATCTGTTCTGCGGGGTCGTCTGTTCGACTCAGACTCGAGGCCCTTCAGTATTTCGAACCAACCTTTTCCTTGCGGTGTGCTTTAGTAGTGTATTCGCTGCACACAAGTCCAACTCTAGTTTTTAAAGCTTCCCGCACCTCAGGAACTTGATCATGAACGAGGACGATCTCGTAATTTCTTGCTCTGATCTTGTCTGTTCTCCCTGTAACATCAACTACAGCCCCGTCTCACCCAGCTCAACTCGGTGCCCTTGGAACCTCGGTGGTGAAGGCATCACATCCGCCCCATATATTTGGTATGCATTCGGCTGGATATTCCGCGGAAGGAGTCCGTTCGATCCGGGCCTGAGTTATGTGAGGTTTTGCTTTGATATCCCGCGGAGTTTTTTTTTGTATATGTTGCGAAGGTAAACGAATGTGGGGGAGTTACAATGGAAAATACATTTGGATTTGATACAGTACTGGGGAGTCCGGAGCTGATAAGGTAGCGTCCGTAGTTTGTGCTACTAGGCGTCCATAGTCCATAAGGTCCGTTGCTACTAATGTGATAGAGCGGCCTACAATTGTTAAAGTGTCCGTGGGCGGCATCGTGAGGTTAATTAGTCGATATCACGTCCGGATTGGAGAAGAAGGGCAGCGGTGACGCAGAGCTCGAGCAGGCCGATTTGGACACCCTCCTGTGTAAGCTCGAGTGCGACCTCTCCATCTTCACGGAATACCCGCGCATAAATTTGGGGCGCTCCCAGGCCGGCAGAGTACAGCTGAAGCGCGTCGTTAGACGCTAACATACAGTGAATATACAGTAACATACTGCACACGCACGCAAATGTACTTTCCGTCCGGTGCCCAGACGAAAGTTTTTCCGAGTGCCGACATTGTCCGATAACTGTATTCAAACGTGAGTATGTCGGCCGGCAAACATAGAATCAGAATGTGGCACCTTTTCTCCGCCGACAGAGCCAGCCAATGCGAAGTTTGTCTCTTCGACAATATGTTGCGGATCTTGACGATGGGGTCTTTTGACCACCCAATTATGACCACCGGCTGGTTGGCGAAATGGTGGATCACGCTGAATCCCACCGTCGGAGAATCGGTTTTGACGCGAAAGAATGTGCGCGATTTTGGACCAGTGACGGTCGAGTCCAGGAGCGTCGGACTACAGGAAGTGAATCGGAAAGTAAGGAACGTCGGGGACGAAATCGGCGTGGGATAGGGAAGTGCCCCAAAAATTGAAGCAGCGTAGATCAGTGGCAGTGGAGGTCAGCTCCCATATGATCGATAGATCTGAGTCAGTCCCAGCCTAATCTCGACTCTGTCCGCTCGCTATCTCATCTGAGAATTACATGAACGAAAGGAACTAAGAAGTGGTATGAATATTATATGGGGATTTTGAACTTAGTGTTTGTCCGATGCCTGGTGGCAGAAGGCTCCACAGGCACATACATATATACTCGCCTCGTTCACGGCAACCCTTTCTGAACGGAGGCGAGGATGGATCCACAATAGCCTACAATTGATGCCGTCTGTAATCTCCGGTCACCCGGCGCTTGTTTCATGGAGATTTCGGAGAACGACGGCTTGGCATCGTGATAGGCGCCCGTGCGTCTAAGTAGTCCTTGCTCTCCGTATTGGACTGAGAAACATTCTTCTCTGTCCACAGAGCAGTCCACGATCCGGCACGGTAGCACACAAATCAACTGCTCTTCATTCATTCATCCCGTTCTACCCAAATGTAGCGGCCGGACCGTATCCATTTCTTCCCCGCAGAAAATGGACCGGACCGATATGACTCCAGCTACCTTTCTTCGATCCACCGGCTAGGCTTTCAGGGAACCCTGTCTGGAGTACAGCATGTGAGGTACGAGCCTCATTCGTCTGTTTATAAAAGAGCAATTCTGGAGATGTGTTATATGCCTCAACCCCTGCAGTACTTGATACGGAGCAGAATAGAGCCGCCGCCGGTCCATTCAAATCCTTGAGATTTCCCACGTTTCTCCATGGACCATGACGGCGATTGAGTAGCGATTTGCAGTGCTTCGCCTCTAAGTTAGCCGAACCGCCCTTGTAAGATCACCGAACGTTTGATATCGCGCATCACAGGAAACATGTGTTTTGGCCATATATATAACTCGTGCATCGCATCTGGCGCGGTACATAATAAACGTGGGGATGGCCGGAGGTGTGGTGGTCTTATTTCAAGTAATTTAACAGTCACACATTGGCAAGCGGGTGTGGCGCATATCCAGGTGTTTGAGCCTGAGACGAGTCGCATCCTCTCCGTGGGTGACCGCGCCTTCCAAGAGCTCCCGAACCCGAATTTCCCGCCGGATCTGACCATAATTAGCGTTCGTAAAGGTCAAACTGGTGAAGCAAACCTCAATTTGGTTCTGAGGACGTCGATATCCCGTATGCAGCGGAATATCCCCAACAAATTTCCTCGGAGCAGGTCTCATATCTTACACCACGGCCGAGGGAGTTGCGGACCTGCTGCTCTTGAATTTCCGAGACTGTCCACTGAAGGCTATCCATAACCGCCTGTTGAAGCCGAAAATAGTATGCCAGGATATCCCCAATCTTACTGGTGCACTGATTCGGCGATTTCTGGATCCGGGGACGGGCTGAGGAGCCCTGCGAGTTGAAATCCGTGGTATAGGCGTTCGGCTCCGCACAAGCAGTCGTCCATCACTCTGCAGATCCTTGTGAATAAAGCCAACCAGACGAGAAACGTGTATATTCAGAGCTGACAGTCCGAGGAGCATGCAGCGTACGCAGGGAAGGCCTCTTAGCGCATGGACCGCGATATCAACCACGGCTTGGCAGTCTGCAGTGACTTGGAACGAGGGAGTAGGCAGCATTGTGCTGGTGGGACTCATTCTCATTGAGCATCCGCCGTTATACGGCCTCCTGTTGTATATGTCCAGCCCCAGTTCGAGATCTGGACCATACATGCGCCAGGCTCACACACATATGCGCGGGAGTCTGATAAAGAACGCGCGCCAAGTGTGGTCAACAGGAGGGAATTGGAGTAGTTGGATTAGCGTTGCCGCAGTGCGAGCCGAGTCGATGCGAGTTAGCCAATGTCAACTCGATCAGACGAGGACGAGAGTTCGAGTTGGCGTTCCCCAGGGGCATGGTCCCCAGTTTAGTGAACGAGTGGTAACACAGTAAATGAATGTCTGCTGACCGCGTATGACCCCGATGTATGATTCAATTACACCCCGGGAGTTCACATGGATAATATTGCACGAACCGGACTCAAATCGGGATTTCGAACATGGAAGGCCCAAGGATTTTATGTGGGCGAGCAAGAAGGCCCTAAATGAACGCACTCAGGCCCTCCACGGCCGAGCTGAGTTACACACGGTTGGAAGGCACACCGATCTACGTATGTGCGTGCAGACTCGCGTGGATACGGCAGTTGCGCGCGGAGCGTACATCAGAGGGAAAGGGCGCACCTTTACAGCGGAGCGGGACACGGATGAGAGGAGCGGCGTGTACGCATGCACAGTTCCATCCTTCCCGCCCGTCCGCCTTCGCCCTTTGCGTGCACGCGCACGCGCAGGCGGTCGAATCCCGGTTGCGGGAGCGCGTTTACGCCACGGAGCCGGCGCGGTGGCCACTTTGGTGAGGTAGTCGCGTGAGATGTGGCCCTGCGGGGCGTAGGGGGTTAGTTTGTGTGGGATGTGGGGCGAGGGAGGGGGCGGGAGGGGGAAGAAGGAGCAAAGAAGCGAGGGAGGGGCACGCATGGGAGCCGCGGACGTCGGGGGAGGCGCAGACAGAATGAAAACAGGCGGGGAAGAAAGGAAGGCAGGGTCGGGTCGGAGCGCTGGAAAGGACGAAAAGGATACGAAAGGGGACAAAGGGGCAGGGACCAGAGGATGAGACACGCACGGGCAGTCCACACGCGAAGCACTTGGGTGGCTGCGGAGCATTCGAGTCGAATCCGAGGCGGAGGGGGACGCACTAGATACGGAACCGCGGGCCGCCCGTGCGGGTCGTGGGCACCGTCGTGGCGAGCATCGACGGCGTGCGGGAGTGAAAGAAAACGGGTAACGGTGATGGCTGATGGCGATGAGGATGCCGTTGGTGATCCGGCGCACGGACCACGCGTTTCAATTTGCGGTCGTGGCGTTTATCGCGCTGCGTTGAAGTGAGTTTGTTGAAGAATTAGGAGAGGATTGGAAGCCCCGAGGTGCGGCGGCATGTGGTGCCGCCTCGCGGCCAGCCGTCTGTTCGGCTCAGGCTCGGGGCATGCCCTAGCTTGGGACCGTGGTCTTTTGTCTAGGGCAGGGGGACTTCATTCGGGCCAGTGGCGTACAGTTACATGCAGTACGCCTGGTGATTTTTTCCCTCCTTTTTTGATTTCGACGCAGGAAATGGCAGCATTGTGCCTTCAAGTTGTGCTTCCTGGAGTAATCGAATCTCGACGGCGCGGCACGATTTGCGCTCGCGCAATTGAGTAACGCCGTGCACGCATCGGAGGGAGGCTGTAATTAAGGAACGCAAGTGGTAAACCATTCTCGCCCCTTGAATTAATTATTTTACTCATCCAACCTTTAGAGAGCGCGCACAGGGAGAGCGAGCGCGCCAGTCGGAGGGCGAGCCGCGGGGCGCACAGGCGGAGCACAACATGGCGGTGAGAGTGAAAAAAAAGGGTAATGATAACGCGGGGCTGAGGTGATTTTGTTGAAGAACTGGGAGGGTACTGGACACGAGGAGCGGCGCATGTGGCGCCAAATTGCGCAGGCCGTAGTCCGTTCAACTCAGAATCGGGGCCAGACTTTAATCGAGAGCGGTGTATGGCAGTTTTATGGCCGGCGGTATTATCTCGCCGATCTCGCGGGCGCGGGACGTTTAATTTTCTTCAGGCTAGCTCTTGTGCACCATTGGTCTTCGCGGCGACAGTTCTAATCCCGCCGCTGCGGATCTGATGTATCTCCCGAGCTGATTCAAAAGAGCAAACAACTTGGTGTGAAGGCATCAAATCCGCTGCAATAAAGCAAGCTGCACGAACCTTGTGCGGAAGCCACCCGTTCAACCCGGCCTGAACCATCCCTGCTTTGTTTATTTTTGTTCGATATCCCATACGCGCCTTTGAAGTTTGGATTGAACATGGTGGGCCTCAACCCATTTTGTTAAATTGCTTTATTTTATGTTCGCCCGCGGCGATCGGGATATCTTGTACCACTGTTGATTGCCTTCAACCCACACGGAAGCGCAAGGTACCTCACACAGCCCAGGCACTCTGAACAACACCTGGAAGCAAAGAGGCTCACACATGCACACCCTATGTAGACGATATCTAGTCAGCGGGGATTTTCTGTTCAACTGAGAGTCGGGGCGTGGTTAGGGCAAATTTTTTTAAAACCCCGACCTAGTATGGTGTGGGGCGGATCTGACCACCTCGTGCAGCCTGTGTCATTTGTGCCGGATTCCTCCACGAACCAGGTATCGGTGCAGTGTTGTCGGCCCCGCCTCTCCAATTCCACCTCATTTCACCCAGTTTATCCGAGAGCATTCAGAAACCCGGTGGTGAAAGTATCACATCCGCACCATATTTGATACAAATTCACTGGACATTGTGCGCAAGTCGCCCGTGCGACCCAGGCCCGAGCTAGTCATGGCCATGCTACGTGCTTTTATTCTTGTTTTTGCCAATATCTTGTGTGCGACTATTTAATCAGTGGGAGGGTGGACACAATTCAACCAAACTGTCCGCATAAGGGTTGGTCACAAGAAATACAATGGGATTACATGAGATTGGCCTCGATGGATTTAGATAGCTCAGTGGCAAAGATTTCCGCCTCCCTGTCCGAGAACTTCCATGGGAGATATGGGAGGTTCAGCCGTGCGATGATATTCCTATGTTTCATCTCCCCAACAATAGCTGCTACCTGGGCAGTAATGGTATTGATCTTCTCTTGCAGAGGCACTTTGTTATCCTCAATGAAGGAGGCCACGTTTTGTATCCAATCCATAGTGGTGCGTGACCCAAGGGTGAGCACGCTGGTATGGACTGCGTGAAATACAATGATTATCACTGCAAAAATCAAACAGTAAAGACAGAGGGAACGATCCTGGTTAAACAAGTGGAGCATACCAACAGCGACAGTCAGAACGTGAACATCAGGTGGGCTCTATAGGCAAGGAGTCAGGACACAGGGAGTAATCAGAGCAGAGAAACGGTAAATACTGGGGCAGGGATATGAAATAGTGTAGAAACCGCAGATTCAACAGGTTTGATGATATTCTTTCATCGGGGGAGAGTGAATGTGAAGGGAAATGGATTGCACATACATAGAGACTCACAGACTGAAGTAGGAGTCGGTGGAGGGAGCAGGCAACGGCAAAGGGGCACACTCACATTCTAGGCAGGCGCGAAGCAGGACCAGTGAGCGGCAGGAGCATGCCGACGGCAAAGAGGCAGACTCACACGCTACGCAGGCACAAAGCAGGACCAGTGAGCAGCGGGAGCATGCTGACGGCAAAAAGGCAGACTCACACGCTACGCAGGCACAAAGCAGGACCAGTGAGCAGCGGGAGCATGCTGACGGCAAAAAGGCAGACTCACACGCTACGCAGGCACGAAGCAGGACCAGTGAGAAGCGGGAGCATGCCGACGGCAAAGAGGCAGACTCACATACTATGCAGGCACGAAGCAGGACCAGTGAGAAGCGGGAGCATGCCGACAGCAAAGAGGCAAACTCACATACTATGCAGGCACGAAGCAGGACCAGTGAGCAGCGGGAGCATGCTGACGGCAAAGAGGCAGACTCACATTCTATGCAGGCACGAAGCAGGACCAGTGAGCAGCGGGAGCATGCTGACGGCAAAAAGGCAGACTCACACCCTATGCAGGCACGAAGCAGGACCAGTGAGCAGCGGGAGCATGCCGACGGCAAAGAGGCAGACTCACACCCTATGCAGGCACGAAGCAGGACCAGTGAGCAGCGGGAGCATGCCGACGGCAAAGAGGCAGACTCACATCCTATGCAGGCACGAAGCAGGACCAGTGAGCAGCGGGAGCATGCCGACGGCAAAAAGGCAGACTCACATCCTATGCAGGCACGAAGCAGGACCAGTGAGCAGCGGGAGCATGCCGACGGCAGAGGCAGACTCACATACTACGCAGGCACGAAGCAGGACCAGTGAGCAGCGGGAGCATGCCGACGGCAAAGAGGCAAACTCACATACTATGCAGGCACGAAGCAGGACCAGTGAGCAGCGGGAGCATGCCGACGGCAGAGGCAGACTCACATACTACGCAGGCATGAAGCAGGACCAGTGAGCAGCGGGAGCATGCCGACGGCAAAGAGGCAGACTCACATCCTACGCAGGCACGAAGCAGGACCAGTGAGCAGCGGGAGCATGCTGACGGCAAAGAGGCAGACTCACATTCTATGCAGGCACGAAGCAGGACCAGTGAGCAGCGGGAGCATGCCGACGGCAAAGAGGCAGACTCACATCCTATGCAGGCACGAAGCAGGACCAGTGAGCAGCAGGAGCATGCCGACGGCAAAGAGGCAGACTCACATCCTACGCAGGCACGAAGCAGGACCAGTGAGCAGCGGGAGCATGCCGACGGCAAAGAGGCAGACTCACATTCTATGCAGGCACGAAGCAGGACCAGTGAGCAGCGGGAGCATGCCGACGGCAAAGAGGCAGACTCACATCCTATGCAGGCACGAAGCAGGACCAGTGAGCAGCGGGAGCATGCCGACGGCAGAGGCAGACTCACATACTACGCAGGCATGAAGCAGGACCAGTGAGCAGCGGGAGCATGCCGACGGCAAAGAGGCAGACTCACATCCTATGCAGGCGCAAAGCAGGACCAGTGAGCAGCAGGAGCATGCTGACGGCAAAGAGGCAGACTCACATCCTATGCAGGCGCAAAGCAGGACCAGTGACAGATGAGCATGCTGAATTGGTGAGAACTGCACCATCTTACTATCTACAACAGCATTCGGGAAATTCAGCGGCCATATGGGTGTTCCCCTCATTGGTCATGTAACTCACCATCAGATTGCAAATATGGTGTATCAAGTTTGATATGCTTGGCGTTCCTGAGCCTAGTTTTACGCCCCCTGACAATAGGGAAAAAGGATCACCAGACTGAATATCAATATGCACCCAATCATACCCTTCGAAGTATTGTTGCTCAAGGCCCTTCATTAAAAATTAGTCATAGGTGCCCCGTTATCGAAGCAATTCCTCACCAATACAAACACCAGAATCCACGCTTCAACAGATTATTGCCCCACACCATCGACAGCAATGTCTTGATTCTTGGCCCAGTTAAACACGCCTCCGTCAATTCATCAGTTCTTGACATGATTTTTCCGCATCACCCGTAGGCATTTCCATCCCTGAAGCAGGTCAGCTCACGGCTATCAACACAAATGGTAATGCACATACCACTGGTCGTCAGAAACGCTGTGGTGCTGTCAGCAAGGCCCAGACCCCTCAACTCTCCCTCAAGTTCCTTGACACAGTTAAAAACCTTGATTTCTGCCTTCCTGCGTGCTTCCTTCCTACCGGACCGGTTGCGAGTGTTTTCTGGGAAGTCCATGAGGATCTGTGATGTTTCCTTGGAGACAGCCCCATCATGCTTCGTAAATATTACAACCAGTGGAGCTACAGCTGGTCAATGAAAGCCTCAATGCTGCTTCTCTTTTTCCACTCACCCATGCCCTTCAACTGCAGGAAAATGTCCCTTTCAGTCTCAAACAGTTCCCGAGAGTCGTCAAGAGGAAGGCACATCCTGAAGAATGTGTCAGAAAGTCCATGTTGCGTAGCCGAAACAACAGCATTGATACCATATGGCATGCAGCTGCCTTCGAAGATCCGTTGCTGCCGATGACCGCTCCTCCACAAACCGTTGGACAGTGGAGAGTTCTGTGGCTGAGCCCGCTTCGACCCCACGTGAATCGTGAAAAACAAATCCGGGCCTGGAGCGAAAGCGAATCTCATCATAGATGTTGTGCAAACCGCGCTTTGGGCCGTCAGAGAACAAATAAAAACGGCAGTCTAAGAACATACATCTATCTGGCCTTTCACTGTCTGGATCGACTCGATCAGACATGATAATTGAAATCCTTCAACAGTCGACGAACCTGCCAGCCAATATTTTCCATCCCGCCAGACCTCCGCTTCGTGCATGGCGGCTCCAGTTAGCCTTTCAAGTATGGTCGTTTTGCCGGCATTCGCACGGCCGAGGATAAGCACACGGAATTTCAAGTGTCGGTCGTTCCAGAACGACAAGTCATTCTCGGAGGGGGTTTCGGCGTCGGAAGTCATTGAGGGCAAAAGTGGGAGCGGGTGAGAGGTCGCCTACGTAGATATATGCCACAAGATCCGACATGAAAGGCACTTCACACGCAATCACCGCATTGAAGACTGGAGCATCAGTGAGTTCTCCCGCTGTAATCGCGGCTGTGTGTTCTCTTGTTCCACATTTGGCAATGAGCTTCACAGGTTGCTGTCGTATTTGATGCAAGTAGTGTGAATACAGCCCCCAAGGTGCCGTCTGCACTGGTTGCCAGCACAGCTGACCAAATCCGAAGACAGCGGTGATGCAGCGGGATGTCAATTGGGACTCAAAGATCCGTCGCACTTAGCACCAAGATCGCGAAATTGGATGTCAAGAAATGCAAAATACATGGCATAAAGGTAGATATGTAGTCCTCAGTCTCGGGCTCCCGAAGTGCCTCCATCGGCATCAAAGACTTGTCATATCCCTCCATCATTGCCCACCGTTCGGGTTTCACATTGTTATCCATTTTAATTACGGCGATCGTCTTAATGACTTGAGAGTCGTGGATGATGATACGATCATTTTGCGGGAAGCTGAAGGGCTTGTCGATATTGTGCACTCCGGGAGTCCTGTGCGACACGGGCTTGGCGCAACACAATCACGTTCTCAGATGCGCACGGAAACATAGAGCACTCACTGTCACCCCTCAACGCCGAACACAGCATTGATCAATGCGGACTTTCCTGCGCCGGACTGGCAGCTAAGGTTAGCGATGGGCCGCAATTCCCGTATCCACGCGACATGCCTTTCCCACAACGAGAATGCGAAGGCTGTGATGCGTGAGTCGTGGAACGCGGAGGAGAATGTGGATGCGCACCGCGGGCATTCTTGGCGGAGGATCTCTGTGTAGAAATCTTCGCTAGCAGACATTCTGTGGCGCAGAAGAAGGCAGAGAGAAGTGGGGGCACGCAGGGCTCATGTCATGGGTGCCGTCGGGCCTTGGTTTTCGCCGTGACGGCGGCGTAAACTTCACCTACAGCTTGTGGTCCGATTCGAGTGCTTCCGTCACTTCTGTCAGCAGGCCATTTGTGGACGGGAGAACTCGCGGCGGTGATTACTACCAGAGTAGCATTCAAACCGTTATAGATCCTACCCTCTTTATAAAATTACGGCCTCCTCTTCCGTTTGAACCAATTCGACACCGGCAAGCCGGGCGGGGATTTGTTGAGCTATTTCCGGCCAAATGAAATGAGCGATTTTTCGAGACTTGGCCCTCATGTGCAGAAGACGCGAGACAGATGAAAACACGTCGGAGAACTCCAAACAATCTAATTTTGAGCGGTATGTAGGCGAACGAAGCCGGGCGAAACCATTGGAGTTTCTTCGGCTAAATCAACGACGACCCGCGCAGAGAGCTTGCAAAGAAAGTTCAGCTGAGGAGTGACGTCCAATTCGAGGGAGAGCAAGATAGTCCCCGCTAGGGCCGAACGATCCGGGGAATATTCAGAATATTTTTTGACCGAGAAATGCGAAGCGAGGCGATTATTCTGGGCTTCAAACGGCGGAATATCTTGGCTTCAATCGCGCTAGAACAAAGGGACGCAGCGGACGATCTGCTCGGACCACAGAGCCGACAGGGTTGCGTTGCTTCGTTTAGCGTGGCGAATGCTGCAGCTGAATCGCAGGAGAAGCGGAATTGAAGATCAGTCCACATTGAACCGTGATTTCAAAATCCCAGGATCATGAGCGAAACAGGGGCGCCGAAGTTGAGACGCAGCGTCATTGAAGGCAGGCCCCGGCCCTGGGCATCTGACGCGCGCTTGAGAGGCAGTACGGAGTGCACACAATCGTGATCGTTGGATGGATTGAGGGCGGACTTCAGCCTTATAATAATACGGATTCGCAAAATAAGTCAGGCACAAGGCATACGAATGGGAGTAATCCAGTCCACTCAAGTCTAACAGACGTTGTGATATTCGGACCCTTGCGAACGAAGTACGAATTCCAGTGCAGGACAAGTGGAGTTAAATGCTCGAGAGCCACCCAGAAGAACGAAACTAAAGATGAGACAGAGGAAGAACGGAGAACGGAGAGGGCGTGTGGAGCTCGGATTGATAATACGCCCGACAAAGGCCCACCGGCAACCGACTGCGCAAGGGGTATTGTCATCGGCAATACGGATGCACCGCAAACTAATCAGGACCGCTTGACACACCCGCTTCGTCCTCAGGAGCCAGGTGCAAATGCAAGTGTTGAAAGATCAAAGTGGGAACGTCCTCGACTTCGTCACCTGTCGGCGCACGCTGCGATAAATGGCCACCAAGAACAGTGTACCGTGTACGACTCGGAGGTGCGGCGCGCCTTCCCCTGCAGAACGAGGCGATGGAAATCGGAGATCCCGAGGTCGCTCCGGAACTGCAGCAGCAACAAGAGGTATGCACGGCTCCAACTTGCCGCCCGCATCACTTCTCCCACTCTCGTTCTGGACTTTGGGGTGAACGGGAATGCAGATGAATACTACCAGCGCGAGCTCGATCCAGCGATTAACGTGGGAGTTGATGTGCGTACCTCCAGGACATTAGACACGTCGCGCCCAACGCCTCCCATATGCCGACGCTTCCCCCCGCCGTCTATGTTTTCCTCTGCGCGCGTCCTCTACGACTCGCACTGGTCCCCAGTGCACCCCGCGCGCCCACGACGTGCTGGGCTGGATGAGCCGCCATCCTCGCGCTGCTGGCTGTGGCATGCGCTTCATGGCGCGCAGCAGCCGTAGCGGAATGCGTACGCGAGGTCGGGGATGCGTATCCACGCATGTGCCAACTTTCCTACAGGAACGTAGTGCGCCCGTGAGCACAAAGGGAGGGCGAGAGCGAATGGGGACGCACCAGCAGAGCAGCGGAGGCATCGCGCGGAACAGGACGGGCGCGATAATCAGGGAGGTGCATTAAGACCGCCGAGCGCAGGAGGAGCTGCTGTAACCGCCCGTAAGTGCGGAGCGGGTGGAGGATCGAAGGACACGCACCATCAGCCCCGGCGCATCGGTGGCTCCTTACAGGCAAGGGGGGAGTTACCGACGCGGAAAAGAGCCATGGACGAGTGGGCGCCGCGGAGCGCACCGCGCCCGGAAGTGGGCCGTCGCAGTCACAATGCCTGTTTCCGCTAAGCTATCCTCCCCGCGCCCGAATATCTCGACTCACCTCGAAATCGCAGTCAACTCCACTAATCTCCGTCCCCCAGTCTGCGCTCGGCGTCCATCGCGAAACACGGACAGCACGTCGGGAGCGCGATCGATGCGTGATGCGCGGTTAACAGCGCGTTGCGAATGCGTACTTCCCGATACTCCGCATCGACTCGTCACCGCTCTTCGCTTTTCCACGCAGGCTCATCGACGACTCGTACGTTGCTCCCGCGTTATCTTCCGGAGCGGCGCGGTGAAGAGCTTCGCGGGGTGTGCGGGGTGTATGGCCGCCGCCTCTCGGGGGCGGCGTAGCGCAAAGCGTGCGGGAGGCCAGGAAAGAGCGTGCTGCGCCCGCATATCTATACTAGGCATCTGACCGAAGCGCGTCTGTAAGCACGAAGCGGGGCGGAGAGCGGATGGCGAGACGAAGATGCGGAGATCGGATCACGCTCGCCGTCGATCCGAATGATGTTTCCTCGCGGATTGAGCAACGTTGAAGCACCGAGTTTCATGGCGTTGCGTCCTGCGAGCGCAGCTCCGCAAAATAACACCGACGTCCGAGCAAAGAATTAAGTGAATTCAACATGCCCCGAGTCTGGACCCTCGCTGACTACAGGTCGTCGATGTCAAGGGGGTACCGGTCCGTGAATGCCGGACAGGGGGCCGGTTGGTTGGTTGGGCCGCCAGGCCGGATTTTTTTTTCTGGGAGCCATTTTTTTAGGCCTGGAAATTGCTCCAGGAGATTCCAATATCCTAAGGTGTGCTTCCAAAATGCTCTAACCTGTCGCTGAAGGCATTCTGAGCGCGAGCCGTCAGAATTCCCATATATGGACGACAGCCGAACAGCCGAGGTTGAGATTATCATATTCTATTCCACACTTGCTAACACTACTCAGTACCATTTGGTGTGTATCCAACAGGGGAGTGTGCCCAATAACTGGTTATGTGAGGCTTGTCTAGCACGCCGGGTGTGCGAGGTGGTGAATATATCAATCTTGGTGACTATGACTGGTCCGGGGCACTAATTGAGGCTGTCCTTATAATCTCGCTATTCATAATCCCTGAGATCACAATTCCCAGTATGCTACATATATTCCTTGTACATTTCTTGGGCTCCGTTCCGGCGTGATAATGTGAAATTGATGTCGGCTGGGTCTGCCGAAATCAGAACACGTGCTGAATTCCTATATGGGGATATTACGTTGGTTGCCTCCCCAGGTCACAAAATCAAAAACCGGTGTATGTTCCACGATTCACAAACCAGTACCCCTTGGTCGATGTACGGTGTGCGCGTACGAGCCGCCTCCAGTATGGGTGTCCTCTTTGGACAAAAATAAAATGGTTTTGGTTTGGGGATTTTTGTAATTTTGTTCAACAGCATGCTTCATTTTAAGCTGTGATCACGATGAATCACGATGGTCACTGCACAAATGTGATTTTCATCATCGGATTTCGTTTTTTACCAGCCACCAAAATCAGAACTTTGCTCCACGAAAACGAAAACTTTTTTCTGTCAAAACAAAATGTTGCTCGATCAAAACAGAATTTTGATCCATCAAAATGAAAGTTGCATTGATCAAACAACATCACCACTTTTCGAAAACGAAAATCAAGATCCAAATCAAGATTGGACAAACTCAATTCCAATCTCGCGCAAAGACTTTTCAAGTTCATCTGTGCAGTTCTTATTCCGTCTTGCCCTCATTCATTTCGGTCTTGCCATCTTCTGTTTTCGGTTGCCCATGTCTTCTCTCACCCGCCTCTCAATTTGTTTTGGGCTTGCTTCGAGACATCTCTGAAATTTGCAATTATCACTGTGGACAAATATCACCACAATCTGAGGCGACCAAATAAATCACACAGAGTCATCTCCTTGTCTCCTGTCTTTCACCATGACCAGTGTTCGTGGCCCTTGCAGGGGCTGCCAAGGCGAGAGTGTGTTTCCTCTACGGTACACATCAACTGACCCCCTGAACATACGCAACGCACCACTATTCTGCTCAGTGTTCGCCCTAAGGCCTAAGGGCTTAAGAGCCTTAAGGCCTTAATAGGGCCTTAAGCTAAGCCTTAGGGCTTGGGCCAGAATTTTCCCCCATCCCTTAAGGCCTCAAGAGCTCGGCCCGACTTACCATGGAGCAGTGATATCACTGAGGGATCGCGTGCTTGATTGATGCTGTGATTTTTCTTCCCTCATCCACGACAGCCAGCCAGTCAATGACTTCCGGCACTCCAAATCCCCCTTGAGTTACCTCCGACAGTGCCGAGAACTCTCAACGCATGTTTGCCATGCTGAAAGCGATCCGACAGGAAACTCTATCCGTTGCAATTGGAGCACTTCAGACAAATCAAAGTACATTTCCTTTTTTTTCAAGTCAAAACTATCTAGGATGCTGAACGTCAGGCTGACGAAGATGAGGATGCACAGCCCGACGATGGAACGGTGGAGATTCCCTTAGATAACGAATATGTTGGGTAGTGTACAATGCATATCCGCGAAATGTGCTGTATCTTGGGACGGAATGGTCTCCATATAGTGAAATCATGATATAATGGAAGTGGTAAGGCTAGCGGAAAAAATCAGCTCTTAAGGCCTTAAATGAGGCCTTAGGGATTTTGAAAACCTCATTTAAGGCCTTATGGGCGAACACTGTGAATCTGCTCCTGAAGACGGAGTTGATCTCCGATCTGCGTCCGTAAAGCCGCGTTAACACGGTCCCCGAGTTGCATGAAGGTAATATGGATGGTTTTGAGGTGGAGAGGAATAAGGACTGGCTCATTGTTGGCCATGATGGTAGAGACGGATTGCACAATTAGGGGGTACGGCAAGGGCTGTGCTGCTGTTTGGTGATCATGATCACTCCTGAGATAAAATTAACTTGTGTCCCAAATTTTTGTGAAGCCGCCCTGAAATCAAGGTTAGGTAAATGTGAAGCCGAAATTTAGCAAAACAAGACTACAAAAACGAAACTGAAAAAGGGTCAGAGCAAAACGAAATTCAGTGAATCCACAACAAGATCATAGAAATGATGGCAGTGGATGAAACATGTGATCATCATTTTCATTTTCGTTTTGGATGATTATGTTTTTGATTTGGCTGATTTCACTTTGACATTGGGATAAAGTGTTTTGGTGTCCCCTATAGTTGATTTGGAAAGGTGTTCTGTACACCTTTCAATTTGGGTTGTGATCACGATGATCACAACCCAAAACCAAAATCCGAAACCCAAAAATGAAACCATGATTATTGTCCAAAAAGGACACTTATATCCGGGGTGTTTCTCCGAGTGCTTGTGTTGAAATAGAGACCGCGACGCGCCGCTCGCATCAGTTGCCTTATCAACCCCCCTATCCGTGATCATATATCTACTGTGTTTGTACTTCGTATCAGTAGTCTTCCTGTACCTCCCGCGCTCGTGTCCTCGCGCTCCGAATACAGTTCCTAGCGACTCACCTTGTGCTGTCACCCCAGTTCAACAGCTTGAGCTGCGCAAGTACCCTCAAATTACGACTGGTTCGAAATGATCAGGTTACTGTACTTTTTCAATCAATTCGACAGTCACGGGTCACGGACCCTCGAAATATGGCAGGGGGTCACGGGTCACGGAGGGGTCTGTCGGATCGAATTTTGGTCACGGCCGGCCCAAATCGCGCTCAGCGACGCAAAAAAGGCAAAATTTTGCGGTCCAGTGTCGAAATTTTGGGGAGTGTCACGGTGGGTTCCCAGCTTTGCCGAATTGTCGAACTGGTATTTTGGGTCACGGGTCACACCCCCTGTCGAATTGATCGAAAAAGTACAGTACGGTGGGGCGGTATTATTCCTCCGGCATGGATACATCCAAGGGTGAACTAAGTTCCACGGCGAGAACGAGAAGCGGAGGGGCCGGGAGGTGGTCCCGCACAATTTTGAACCCCATTCAAAGTTCTATAATAGGATGGCAAAAATATCTCTCCTTCCGTCCGGAACTCGGGCCCGGGTCGAACGGGCGACTTCCGCACAACAACAATGTATCCCAATTTAATTGCAGCAGACGTGATCCTTTCACCACCGAGTTGCTGAATGCTGTGAGCTGAACTGGGTGAGATCCGTTCGAATTGGTGAGGGGCTGTAGTTAATATCCCAGAGAGAAAGAGGAATTGGATGCGGGTCGATCGAAGCAGGAAATACTGTCGTCTCGTCCAGCTTCTTGATGTGCGGAAAGCTTCGGGAAGCCCCGCGCAATTTAAATAGGTTTAGCGCTCACCGTGTTCAATTCGCAGTCGCGCACGGGGTATCACACGAAGAAAAGTTCACCTGAACTACATATAACTCGGGCCCGAGTCAAGCGGGCGACTTCCGCACAACAGGCTGTATCCCAAGTCAATTGCAGCGTCATTGAGAGCAAAAGTGGGAGCCAGTGAGAGGTCACCTACGTAGATATATGCCAGAAGGTCCGACATCAAAGGCACTTCACACGCAATCACCGCATTGAAGACTGGAGCATCAGTGAGTTCTCCCGCTGTAATCGCGGCTGTGTGTTCTCTTGTTCCACATTTGGCAATGAGCTTCACAGGTTGCTGTCGTATTTGATGGAAGTAGTGTGAATACAGCCTAATACAGCCCCCAAGGTGATGTCTGCGAAGGCGGTGTTACTGGTTGCCAGCACAGCTGACCAAATCCGAAGACAGCAGTGATGCAGCGGGATGTCAATTGGGACTCAAAGATCCGTCGCATTTAGCACCAAGATCGCGAAATTGGATGTCAAGAAATGCACAATAAATGACATAAAGGTGGATATGTAGTCCTCAGTCTAGGGCGCCCGAAGCGCCTCCATCGGCATCCAAGACTCGTCGAATCCCTCCTCCGTCATCGCCCACTGTTCGGGTTTCACACTGTTATCCATTATAATGTCTGCGATCTTCTTAATGACAACGCCTGCGTCCAAGTGGCCGAATGTTCCCCATCCGTCCACCCATGCTCCGATGCTGGCATGCACGGGGGCCTTCCGACTATTGTAGATCCGGAGTGCGCTGTTGACGAGTGCGATTTTGATCGGTGTCTGACCTCGGGAAAGCACAAGATAGAACAGGGTGTCCATAGTGAGCGTGAGGTCGACGATAAATGCTACTAGACAGCGGACGGAGCATTTCCTGGGATCTCATTACCGTCAGAGAAGTGGCATATGACGAAGTGATTGAAATCACGTACGTCTTCTTGTACGTCCCTCGTACCCATTCCGCGAACAGAACAAACACCGCTGTGGGGCCAGCAATGACGATAGCGGTCGGGTTCTCGATGATTGCTTGTACAGCCTTCTCGGTCAAAGGATAATTGTTTCTGCAAAAACAATTTCACAATTCATTCTAGGCATTGAAGTAAGCAGATACGTGGCCTCATCGGCTAGATCTTCCACCACAGCTGATAATAAGGCCAAGAACTCTTGTTTTTGCAGATGCTGAACGTTGGCGAGGAATAAGGGAGGAGCCTCTCCTGCAATCTGAATACCACCCACTTTCTCAGGATCGTGCATGTTCCACACACTGACAATATCTTTCTGCAAAACATCCAGCACACTTCTCATCGTGAGGCCGAGAAAGATGTCGGAGATGAGGCCACGCCAATATCCTGTTCAACTGGTCAAAACCACGATTTAAATAGATCTGCCCCGATCATACGTTTCCGTCCAACACTGGCGGGAAATCGAATCAGAACCTCGAATTCACTACGAGAGTCAAGTTCATTACCGAATCGATGCATCGATACTTGCTTGAGCATTGGACCGTTGCGCTATAGCCATTTCAATCCAGACATTTTCTATTCTCGTGAGTTCAAGGGCGAGGTTGACCAAATCTACGATTGTCTTCTTGTAGCGTGGGTCAGTTGCTGCTGACGATTAATAAATCAATGAAGTTATCTACAACAGGAGAAGACACGTACTTGATGTTGCAACCCATTTCGGGGGTTCCGAGGTGAGGGCGCATACCGGCTTGAAACAAAGGTCCTGTACCGTCGAGGCCATGATGGTATCGAGCTCTGCCTCAAATTCGTCGTCATTTATCTCCTGGCCTCGGCGTTCCAGCTGCTTCTCCAGTTTGTTCCCCAGATTCTCGCGAAGGACATCAAGCTTCGTGAAAACGACAATAATCGGCACTGTGGGGTCGAAATGAGGAGGGAAATGATGATAGATTGAAGACGCACAGTTTTCCCGATATTCCATCAAAAAAAATTCTACACCTTTCTCGAAGAGTCGGCCGCCCGCGAAAGGTATTTCGGCGCAAACCCTGAGGAACGAGTGTGAGAAGTGAAACAACGAACATGATTTTCCGCTGACCAGATTGCATGCAATCTTGGATCGACGATCAATAAAGTCGGAGACTGTCTGTATATTTCCTTCCTCCCCTGGCTCGAAGCCTTGAGAGTCGTGGATGATAATACGATCATTTTGCGGGAAGCTGAAGGACTTGTCGATATTGTGCACTCCGGGAGTCCTGTGCGACACAGGCTTGGCGCAACACAATCACGTTCTCAGATGCGCACGGAAACATAGAGCACTCACTGTCACCCCCTCAACGCCGAACACAGCATTGATCAATATTTGCGGACTTTCCTGCGCCGGACTAGCAGCTACTATAGCCGACTGGGAAACCGACCAAACTAGGAAACCGACCACTTACATTATGTCAAGACTGGGACTTGAGATTTGGCAGACTTTGAAATTCTGGAATGGAATGCGACCTTGAACGATGGTCCGTACCCAATATCAACACAAACTGATGCGATGATCAAAAACTACGGGAAGTTTGATCCGCTGCTGAAGGGTGGGAATAGCCGTTTCTTAGCTCCGAGCGGTGCCCACGGCCATTTCTCCACCAGTTCTTGGTCGATTTCCGAGCTCTGAGTCTTATTCTGACCCCCTGGATCCGGGCAACAAATGGAGATGCCATTCGCCATGCAACCATTCCCAGCCATTCCTTGCAACTCTCAACAGGACTTCGAGGGGATGTCGAGGGACACTATACGGCCACCCCGATACTTACTGTACGACCCATGGATGTGACAGACCTGGGGCTGGGCTGAGTTGTCTAAGAATAACGAAACTTTCTTCTCATAGGGTCTGTTACTTTGGATTCATTCTTTTCTGCGCTCACAGCAGCCTACTCATGGATACCTCCCCATTTCGGTTGCACGCACATACAGATTTTTTGCGGGATATCCTGATATGCAGAAGGGGGGCTGTGTCTTCATGTACGCTCAAATACGTCCTAGGAATACTTCTGCACCGTTTTTTCAGCTCTCCGTGGGCCCAGTCCATTGCGAGATCGTTGTTTCGCCGCAACACCCTTCCCGCGCATCCACGTCAGCCCTGGACTCAAATCCCCCTACCACATATGTAGTTTAGATTGACTATTCATTCATGTTAAGTTATGCCATTATATCCTATGACTCATTTGGGCTACACAGAGGCCACAAGTTCCGGCTTTATAGAAGGATTTGAGCAGGTGGTTGGTTACCCCGTTTTGTGCCGTTTTCGGCATCTCGCCGGAAAATATTCGTCGCATCATCAAAACATCACGGAAATTGGGCGAAGCTGTTTCCACTCATTCCCAACATTTAGGCCTTTGTTTGATAGCGCAAAACATTGTGCTGAATGATCTCCCAAACATTGGTTAGAGGCCGACAGTTGCTAAGGTGGCCGGAAGCCCGGTCGGCGATAGTATGGTTAGCGATGGGCCGCAATTCCCGTATCCACGCGACATGCCTTTCCTACCACGAGAATGCGAAGGCTGCGACACGTTAGTCGTGGAACGCGGAGGAGAGTGTGGATGCGCACCGCGGGCATTCTTGGCGGAGGATCTCTGTGTAGGGCACGAGGGCATCGTCGCTAGCAGACATTCTGTGGCTCACAGGAAGGGCATACAGGGCTCATGTCATGCGTGCCGTCGAGCCGCCGTGACGGTGTCGTGAACTTCAACAGCTCGAGTTCCGTCACCACTGTCAGGAGGCCCTTTGTAGGACGGGAGAACTCGCGGCGGTGATTCTTACGAGAGTAGCAATCAAACCGTTAGTTTGGCGTGTGATGGAGTAGATATGACCCTCTTTATAAAATCAAGCCTGCTCGTGGGAAGCCTTTTGAAACTCCGGCTTACTGTGATATTTTGTTCAAATCGACAGGGGAGTGATGCGTGACCGCTTGAACCAATTTTACACTTCGACCCAAGGGTTTTATTTGCCCGGAAATGGTCTCAAATTACCCAGGATTTTGGTCTCAACAATGGTCGGATTTAATTGGTCAAGCTGCTCTCGAAACTATTGGTTTCAGGAGCAGCTTCAGGTGGGCCGGAACTGCATCCGAAACTGAACAACTCAAATTCGGCTTCAGCTTCGGGTGCGCGGAGACTCGGAGACTTTCTGCTAACATTTCTACCTAGGTTGAAATTTTCCTTATCCGGTATGTCGGGTAATGGAAGCTGCGTTCTTCTGATAAGCACGGTAAGATTCACACACGGGTTCTGTTTGTGCTAATGAGGACCGAAAACATCCCACCCGGGTCCAGTTGAATGACATGGCAGTTGAATGACAGGCGGCATTCAACGTGGCGCAAACACTCTTCCTTTCCACCACCATGGGGCAACCCTGCCATTCCAAGGGTGATAGCAAATCAGTCGCGAGATCGATTAAAACCGACCTGGCCGGGCGGGAAACTCGGCAATCCGAGGCTATTTCCGGCCAAATGAAACTCTCGGAATAACCGATTTTTCAGCTTCGTGTCCGCCAGCCCCGCACCCCTCGCAGTCCTCGCCAGCATCGAGAAGCGCGCCTCAACCGCTGACGTCGCGACGGTCTTCAACACCCTGAAGACCTCCTATCAACTCCATCATCCCCCAAATTAGTACACCTTGCCTCATTAATTTTCTGGACTGGATCACTGATCAGGATCAGTTCACGCAGATGCACTGATCTCGAGTGCCACGGCCACCGATGCAACCGTCACCCCACTGATTAACGACCTCACCGCCACATTTGACACTGCAAGCGCCTCGCTGACGACACTCACCCAGACCAGCGGCCTCAAGCGTCAAGGTAAGAGAAACCGGTACGGCGGTACCGCGCGGGATAAGGATAAGTAAGCACGCGCAGTAGCAGCACGTGTTAGAGTTGAGAGCAGTGTTGGTGCAAGAGGTGCGTGATCGGCGGATCTTGTCCAACGTTCCCACGACCTACCCACCCCCCGAATAAGGAAATTGTTTGGTCGATGCAAACATCGGCTTGACATCGGCTCAATGTACAACACCACTGCACTACGGCTGAAACTGAGGACATGATATGGGTATCATGCAAACACATTTTAAAGACATTGCTCATGTTTTTCGCCCTCCGTAGAATATCTAGGTCGAGTTTCGGACATTGCCTGACTTGCTCGCGTGGCCATTTTCAAAGTCCGCAATCGGCCGAT
This sequence comes from Mycena rosella, assembly GCA_029378255.1. NCBI lineage: Eukaryota > Fungi > Basidiomycota > Agaricomycetes > Agaricales > Mycenaceae > Mycena > Mycena rosella. The sequence goes on along the minus strand of JARKIE010000304.1, from coordinate 71,885 downwards.
CACTCACCCCTTGTGTTGGTGTTACACAAATGCAACACAGATATCTATGAGCGAGAATATACACTGGTTGAACATTTCGAGTTTTTCAGTGAGAAAATTGGTGAAAAACTTTACCGATATTACAAGAATTTTTCATTGAAAAAGTAGGTGAAAAACTCAAAACTTTTTCTGAACTTTTTCTGTTTTTGGTGAAAAAAGTGATTGTGAATCAAAAGTTCTGTATATATTTTTGAATTTTTCACCTACTTTTTCGACGAAAAATTACTGTAATATCGGTAAAGTTTTTCACCAATTTTCTCACCAAAAAACTCGAAATGTTCAACCAGTGATAGGATCGGAACCCTTATATAATCGATAAACACGGGGGACTTTCACCGAAAAAAGTACAAATGAGATACCGTGCTGGTATCTAGACTTGTGCTGCTAGTTGATAAAAGCAGGGTAATAGTGCACTCTTAGGAGTCCCTAATAGGTCACAGCAAGCTCTTAGGAGTTGCTAGTGGTTCACGTAATAGAATAGTAGTCTCACAGGTAAGTATATTGGCAAAGATGTAAGATACCTTCACAAGGGGGAAGGCTCCCCTTATACAAGATCTTCCTTCGCTTCGCTCCGGCGTAGGGATTTTCTCAGAATCATAGCCCTTAAGGTACATGTGTAGTTGAATGCCAATTTGGACGGGCATAAGATAGATTGCTTGTAATTCAAGACAGATTACTAACACATCAGCCCTGTGTCGGCTAGAGGTAGAGAGTAAAGAATAAAAAATAATGAAATTTCTCGGAATATGGCACGAAGGTCACAATCGGTCGCACCATATCAGGGAGAGATCGAGAGAGTCGGCCCGGGGTGGACTTATAAATCCTCCCGCAGTTGGCTCTTCAATTGTCTGGCCGATCGATGACGGCGGAGTGTGTGTTTAGCGTGCAAGACTGTCCGAAATAACACTGAGCAACTTAGTAAATACTCAGTGAAAGTGTGCGCCAATGGTCATTCCGGTCCCCGGAGGAAACATTATAGAACCAACCAATGGAAGGGTAAAATTGTGCAGGCAAGCGTAGAGCAACGGTCCTCCGCAGTTAGGATTATCGGAGGAGGTTTGAACAAAACCGAGAGGGATTAAGACACAAAAGGAGTGGTGCATTGGAAGTTGGCAGCAGTTGGAACACCGAGCGAGAGCACTGAGCATTGCACCGAGAGAATGGTTGATGAATCCTGAGACGCAGCACAGCCAGGCATCATCTTGAAAGTATCCTGTAGTGCTAGGGAAGAATCATGTTGGGTGGGCTTGCGGAATTTGGGTCAAATCGAAATCCAATGGTGCGTGAAGAGTGCAGTCGGGGAGTCGGGGGGAATTGAGCGTGCAGATATGCCTTTTTAAACTGGAAGAGGTGGCTGCGCAAGGGCTACGCGGCCGCAGCATAATGAGTGCCGTCTTGTACGCATCTTGCGGGATTAACTGTGAATAAATCAGCTGATGAACTGCCTCGACAGCTGTTCGGATGCCCACGATGCTCGTTCTAGTTTCCATATCGAGTAGTAGCAGTTCGGGCAATCTGAGAGGATTGTGCTGCGCAAAGTGCCAGAGGGATCGTGGGCCCGTCTGTTCGTCGCCACCATCCAGATGTGGGTTAATTCTCCAGGTCACAGTAGTAACAACTGCGGGCACAGTGTGTATACAATGGGGATAGGTGTTCGAGCACCTTATTCGGTCCGTCTGCACTGCCAGTATCCGGGGGCTGAGGACTAAAGACGAGGAGAGAGACAACCTGATGGGGATGGGGATGCTGTGCAAAGCGTAGTTTTTGCTCGGTGGTGGAACATTTGGGTGGAAGATGAGAATGACCAGGAGAGGAGAAAACCGTACGGGGGAGAAAGCGAGCCGTGAATTTCGTTAAGCGGCGTAGACGCCAGTGAGTCCTTGATAAATATCGAGGTTGATTCACGAGGCTCTCAAGTTTCCGCTGTCGTTGAAATATGTTGGGGTCTCGTGGGCACCCTGCGAGGACTTCGCAGTCCGTAGTTGTGCCAATGGAGAAATAGGTTCACAGAAATAGTGCATGACCCGGGATGTGCAGTAGGAGAGGGAAGCAGAGAGAATGGAGATGAGTGCAAATGGAGAAAGGATCTCAACACGTACCAATGAACGAGGAGCATCTCGTTAAAGAACGGTTAATACTACTGTAGTGAGTCATAATTGAACTGAGTCATATTTAGGATGACTCGGGAAGTCGGAGAGACATAGCCTTGCATAGCGGATGCGAGGCATGACTCCGAAGTTGCGTGAACCGTGAGAGTGATGGAACAAATCAGGATCAACAAGCGCCGTGAATTACAGAGGGCAGTGAGGCTCTGGTGCCATATGTGGAACTGGATCCAGACCCGATTTGGAAATCCAGAGACCGTATTCGGTCTGGCAGACCCGATGCGGTCTGGCTCAGTGTCAGCTGCTGATGCCAGTGTTGATTGTGTTCCCAGGCCCCTATTTTCTGCAATGTTCCTTCGTTTGACTACCTGCCGCATAGTGGAGCCCCAATGAAAATGAATGTATGGTGTTTTACATGAATATATGTGCTGCAGGCCCGAAAAAATCAGAAATTCAGGGCTAGGACCGTCTAAAAATAACCCCTTAAAATTCCTGTGCATTTAACTTAAGCTACAGCTCTGCACAGAAAAAATATGACATTTTCGGCGGTGAAAATAGCAGGGATAATCTGTGCTGCAGGCTTAGAAATTTTGATTCAACGGGCTCGAGACTCAGAGAGACAAACAAGCTGATGTAAAAAGCACATTTAGCATGGGTTCAAATGATTCACATGAGCCAATAATGCTCTGGACAAATTGGCTCACTAGGCCGGACCATGCCAACCCTTTAAATGAATGTTCCAGGGTTCCCAATTGCCTGGATTGTGCCGGAATCGAGGGAACTGGGGAAAGGAGATGATGTGAGACATTGAAGGGCTTTGAAGCTGTTCAGGTGGGATGAGTGTTGACAGCAGAGAAATGGCAGGAAATAATTGAACCCGAATGATGAAAAACAATGGAACGAAAGAAGTTGAGAAAAAACAACAAATACGCTGTGGGCGGTTCGAACTACGCCCACAGACAAAGAGACATCAGAGAAGATGTGATTATACCACTAGACCACGGAACCATTAGTAAATTTCTTTCTCAGTGACCTACTGTCCGGTTAGGACTTTTTGAATATTTTTTAACTTAAAAATTTCGGTTCCACATATGACACCAGAGCCCAATTTTAGCGTTGTCTTCGGTGCTCACCAAGCGCTCACGGACGCTTTCTTGGACCGACATGCATTCAGCCTTGCGTCCCAACAATCTTGGCAGACTCCCTCTATTGATGCGGGTGAGATGACTACGCTGAAAAGAATGAACACCGCTCACGAAAAAATCTCAGAGATCAGCCAATGCTGTGTGCGCTGCTAATCGCTCGCCGCAGGATATTCGACGTCTGCGAATTTACATGTCCGGCGCCACGGAAGATCAGAACGCGCTGTTACTCCCAGTGTTCTATCTCAATCTTGATCCGGCTGGTATCCCAGACGAGGATACATTCGACACCGATGCGCCGCTCCCCGAAATCGGAGCCTCTGTCGAGAGGGCGTTACTAGCGTTGGAGGCGCTTTACGTGACCAAATTTCCGACGGACATAGGTCCGTTTATCTGGCCCCAGGCGTGGGCGTGGGTGCGATTCATCCACCTGTATCGCGACTATCTTCCAGGGATTTTAGTGCCGCCCGAGACGGTTTTTTGTCTTGACTTCCTGATGTTTGCCGGTACATTCGCAGACCACCCAGAGACACACGCCCTAATACTTTCGACCCCTGGAGTTCATTTCATGGTCGCCAAAGTGTGGCCGAGTGTCCACGGACTTGTGGACCCAAAGAAGCGCGAAATAGCGTTCAGCGATCTGCGCGGCTTCCTTGCGGACGAAAATGCGGGGGAACCCGCCAACTTCGCCGCACTAGTCGACGGCGCTGGTGGAACGCTCGAAAATCTTGCTGAACTGGTCGTTCTCTACGTCGAAGGTCTTGTTCCGGTCCGGAATACCGGCATGCATTTCATGGCGGTCCATTTCTTCACTGGCATCCTTGACTTCATGACGACTGTGGACACCAATTTGGGAGATCCTGATCTCACGGACACCATCCCTATCAGCGTTTGTGCTACCTGCCTCCTATCTAAAAACATCGTACGCGCGTTATCAAGGGTCATGTGTGCTTTGAGCATCACCTCCAGCCCCGAAGCAGTACAGCAACAACTACAAAGATGCTGCACTATCCTCGGAATTCTCCTCTGCACCAACCCCGGGTACCACTACATCCCCCAGGCATTGGATTATAAAATTCTGCGCGCGTTCGTCACGTACGCTCAGGATCCGACTAGCGCGACCAACTATCTCAAAGTTTTCCTCGTTGCACTGTTCCCTCCTGCTCTAGTGTCTTATCCCGTCGTTTCCAAAATGCACACAGCCCTCACCGATATTGCGCACCTCGTTGTAACCGAATCATTCAAGGCTTCGGCAATATACGAACAGTGGGATACATTTGCCACCTTGGCGAGAAAACGGGTACACCCGGGGACCACTGAAGATCACTATCCACTCGCTCAGCGGCGAAGACACCAAAGAACGTCTGAAGGGGCCCGAGTGGGACAACCTTGTGTCGCGCGTTGCTCAAAGTAACGGTCACATGCGCTTAGACGTTATCGTGATCGCGGGCGAAGACGAGATGCGGTATTGGGCGGTCCCGTTTCGCACCAACACCCCCATGATCCACGAGGGACTGCAGCAACTGGCGAGCGAATTGCCTGCTGAGACTTCCGCGTGGGACTCGTCCTTCATTGTGGACAGGCTCACGCCCCTTATGCTCAACGACCCAGACTTATTAGAGCTTCATTAGCCGGTTTATAGTTTTATGCAAACCATATATCGGACTCGATCTTATTTTTACGGGAGCTTCACCCGGCCGGACAATCCATGCCTTCGAAGGATTCGAACCTCCAACCTTCCCCTCTTCATGAATATTCAATATTCCGCCGACATGTGGAGAAGGGCCGATCCTCGTTTATCCACAGGGGCTTCTTGCTGCATTCTGGGCTTCAAGATGTGTACTTCGTATCATACACGAATCACGCGTCTTCAATTCAAACCGAAAGATGATTTCTGCTAGTGCGATTCGGGGTCCGACCGTTCCGTCCTTATCCACAGCCGAGGAGGTCCAGCAGGTTTCGCTCATCCTCACGAGGGAAAAAAGTCGCCCAAATTACAAGCCCCATAGATCGACTCGGAAGATACGAAAATGAGGAGTTTCTCTATTTAATTTTACGATTACAGACCTGCTACAAGAGGAAAACGGAAGTCGACGCAGACCACTACTGAAATCCAAAACGTGATCGGACCGTGTTCCGGCGGAGTTTGAAAAGAGGTTAATATCACGGAATTCGCCGGCGCCCACCTCTTGCCGCCACCTTTTTTAGTTCTTCCACCGTTCTTCCCTGTTCTTCCACACTTCTAAGTTCTTTGGAAACAAAAAATGCTCTGTATTTTGTTCAGGGTTCAATCGTGAAGAACCGTGAAAGAAATTAGGCCTGTCCACCGACACTTGTGCCCTGCACAATAGATGGTTCTTACAGTGGTATAGTACACCTTTAGGCCGTGCATAATGGGTTCCAACCCAAAATTACAGTGTTCCGAAAAGGACTAAGTATTGGGGAAATATAGACAGTGCTGACTGCCCCCTCAGTGTGCGGCCGTATAGTTGCTAGCCCATAGCTTTGCGTGCCGTGGGTTGGTTCGGGTTTCCGAACAGTGCCGTATAGTACTGTACTAGTCCGATCAAGTGTGTGTGCCGCATCCTTCTGCGAGCTCAATATTTAAAGTAGAACGAGTTGCAGCCGTCAGTGAAACTTGAACCGCGCCAAATGATCACCGCTCCGTGGCCAGCCTACCCCTGTTCAAACCAGGGTCCAGGATGGCGTCCACCTTCCTCTAACTTCCTCTAACTTCCTCCAACTTCAAAGCAAATTATATATTCTTCAAGTTTAAAGAGTAACTGGGCAACTGAGCACCGCTACCATGCCCTCCTGCCCGCGACAAAAGCCGACCATATACATATTCCGAAACGGGGTATTTCCTTCCATTCGGTACGGCGCTCCTCCATTCATTCCATTTGTACGGCTACGCCACACTCGAGGTCGACAGTCTAATCGAATTGGGGCATTCGAGTTCAGCGCCACGACGAACAGGAGGAAAGGAAGGAGAGGAAGAGAGAGAAAAGAACGAACCGCGGCTTTTTATTCGGCGTCCCCTCCCCGTCTTCGTCCTTCCCGCCGAGGGATTTCTGCCCGCCAATGCGTCAGCGATGCTGGATGCTTGGCGTAATGAAGAAGAAAAGACCACCGACCTTTGTGCGTTTCCGCGACACCTTCGCCTCGCGCTCGCCCGGGTCGAACACGTAGTCAGGCAGCGCTGTACTATCCGGGGCGTCAACCATAAATACCCGAATAGATATATGGACAGGAGGGGGCACACCTCCGGATATGCTTCAACACGATGCCCATCTTGGCCGGGTCGAAACTCTCCGTCTTCGTCATCTTGACGAACTCGGTGATCGAGAACGACACGTCGAGCCGGCGCGGCGGCGCGTCGGGCGCTGCAGCAATTAATCAGTTCCGTTATCGACAGCGGGAGAAAAAAAAAAGGGAAATAGGACGCACACTCCTTCGGCCTGACTGCCAACCCAACAAAGAAAGCCGTTATGTATACCTTACACGGCATCTCCGGATCGTCCGGCGCACCCACCTCCACGTCCGGCTCCGCGGGCGCTTGCCCCTGGAGGATGCGCGCTGCCTCCTCTTCCGACGCACACCGCACAACACGGTCGAACCCCTTGACGAACGGGTGCGCGAGGCGCAGGTTGTCGACGAACTCGAGCTTCATGACGAGGTGGCGCATGCGCGACTCAACTGTCCCCGCCCTATTCAACGTAGAATAAGCATGGATGTATGAATGGATGGACGAGGGAGCGGAGGGGGGAAGGGAGGCGCACCACTTGATCTGCGCCTGCGGGTCGCGGCTGAGCGCGAGGATCTGAATATAGTTGCGGTACGTGTGGAAAAACGTATGCTTCGTGAAGAGCGCGGACCACGTCGCCGTGCCCGCGATGACCTTCTCCACTGTGTCCGCCCCTACACAAATTGCTTAGTCTCAAGGCGCGCGCGAACGCAGAGTGCGCAGAGGTGCGCACCGTGCTGGATCTGCTCGCTGAGGATAGCGAGCGTCGACGCGGAGACGTTGTGCGTCGCGCACATGGACGGGTAGTTGGGCGTAATGATCGGCATGCGGTGCGCCCTGTCGCTGGGATACACCTGTGCACACCCGAATAAGCCATACGCAGGCTCTATCTGCCGGCGAACACTTGCCTTGGGATTCCACACGCGCACTTGGAGGGGCCCGTCCTCGATCTGCTTGAGGAGGACGGGCTGCGGCCATTGCCTGCGGAACGGAATCAGGACGGGCGGACGTGTGGAAGTCGGGACGCGCATGCGTACCATTTGGACATGATCGTGAAGAAGCGCGCGACGATGGCACCGGCCACGGCGTTCGGGTAGAGCTGGCAGATGCGCGCGACTAGCATCGCCCACGCCACGCCGCCCAAGAAGCCGTTTACGTTGGAATAGATAGCTTTCCCTAGAGCGGATGGGTTATTACTATGAGTCGCACCGAAGACGTAGACGCACGTTGAGCCCATAGTTTGATGCAGCGAAGCGCATCGCGGAAGACTTGTACATTAGGTACAAGGCGGAGCAGTTCGTCGGTTAGACGCGTGCCTGGAACCTTTATTCAGAACAGGTGAGACACAGGCAATCCGACCACGCACCGTTTACGCTGCGAACGACACTCTCGTCTAGGTTCTTTAGGACATTATTATCCGTCAGAGATAAGTCTTCCGGGATCGCCGACATGCCAATGGGCGCTATCAGCAGGTCCAGGGAGATGCCGGATATCTTCGCTCCTATGATCGGGACAAAGGCGTCGGGGACTCCCTGCGCCGCGTGCCCAGGTCAACATAAATAATGGCTCGTCAGTACAGGTTACGCACCGAAACCTCCGTCGCACCCTCCGTGGCGCGGACCATCGGCTCGAACACCGTGAAAAAGTCCTCACGCGAGACGTGTTTTGGCACGACGCATAAGGTGTCGATGTCGCTGCCCGGTCCGTGTACACCGAGCCGATACGAGCCAAACGTGAATATCTTGCCGCCGGCGGCATTCGCGGCGGTCTCAGAGAGGCCCTTTGAGATGGACACGTCCCGCACGAACTTGCGGACGAGCGCCGCTACGCGCCCGAGCACGATTTCTCTGGAATATTGTCAGTAAAGGATAAAACGCCGACGCACTGGCGGTGCGTAGCCCTGACGATGAAGGAATGCGAGAAAGACCGCGGGGAAGAACAGTAACGACGAGGAAGAATACATGTGGCGACTCGCAAATACACCGAGACCACCGCGCCGCCACGAAGTCGCCAACAACATCCGCACCTTCTGCGAGACTCCTCCTCCGTCTCAAACGTGTTCTGTTGCCTCAGTTCCTCCATCAGAGTCGTCGTAATCTCGCGCTCGCGCGGAGAGGACGCAGCGACCGAAATCGGGGGTGTGACGCCCCAATACCTGTGGATTGTGAGCCCAAGTTCATTCAGGGAGGGGCTGGAGGACCCTTTCTCATTTGCGGCCATTGAACGCGGGAAGTAGGGCGCGGGTCGATGGGCGCGAAGAGAGCTTGCGTTGGTGGTGGCGAGCTGCAAGGGACGATGCGTGATGCCATCATAGCTGACCAAGAATGTGACACAATCACATCAAAATACGGCATGTTCGAAATCGGTATCCGTCCCCCTCACAAAACCAGGTGAACCAAAGTAGACGGAGACGGACCAAAAAAAAAATAAGCTTTCATGGAGCAGATAAAAAAGTATCCGGACGAAAACCCAGGCAACATATAGTGAGATAAATCAACGTGAACTCACTCGCCGTTTACATCCATGTCAATGCTCGGAGGTGTATGAATGGTACTAAGAGGAGAGCAAAAAAAAAATAGTGGCCCACGCACCCGAAATACGCAACCTCTCAATCAGAGCTGTACTTGAAATTAGCCTGAGATCTGAGATTTATCGCGATGTTCAGAAGATGTTCACCCTCGCATGAAAACCAACACAACCATATATGCATCGTGCAAGGGATGTGGCACTCAAGGATAAGTATTTCATACCAAGCTGTATACATAGTTCTATTCTCACCTTGAAGTCAGGCAAAGGGTATGAGATTTCTCGGTAACAGCGGATCTATAATCCATCGTCTCATTCAACTTTCAGATCGCTCTGTTCTTAGCTGTCATCTTTGATTTTTACTGGGTTGTCACTACGCACTGCTTCCCACTCCAAATCTGGCGCACCGCCTATAGTATGCGGACGCATGTGCAGCCGGTGAAGCACGCGAGTTGGTGGGCCTTAGCAACAGGGCTTCCAAATTGGAATGTCGTGGCAGGCTGGCACCGAGACTAGGTGGACCTGCTCAGCGATGGTGGTTGCTCCGCCGCTGTGTAGTCCCCGACACATTTGCGGTGACAATATGGCCCATCCCCAGCGCCTCCCTTCTTGTTCCACAAAGTGCGGTGTGGTAAGCGCTGTACACGGGAACAATGAGTTCTCATGACCCCAGCGGCTTCAATCCACCGTGGAACCTCGACACGAAATAGCCCAGCGCCAAGTGGCCGAAATTGGCAGACCAATTACATCTTCCAGCGCTCCGCCTAATCGACGCTCTTCTCCCAGTCGCCTGACACACACAGGTTCTGATTACACCCAAATAACACCGCTATTATTATTCTTACTTGCGACTCCCAATTCCCATCTTCGATCCCAAATAGATTCATGGAGACATGGTCATATCGAGGCGCCAGGTGGGATGAGCCATGTTCCGCCAGAGGCGGGACGGAGAACAGTCGGCGAAGCCGCAAGCACAAAATTGGTCTCGAAATCAATTCGAACCCTTCCCTTGGCTTGTTGAGCGAGATCCGCTATCTGTTGAAGCACCTAAATGCCTGGCAGAGAGCTGCCATGAATTATGTGGCGGTAGAGCTCCAACTTCCGCATACGCCGTATCGAAGGAGGTGGAGATTCGACGTTGTGGTAACTAACAGTCGGCTATCCATCTACCAGCGCTATCTTCGTCATCGGAGCAAATGCGGAACCTATCGGTAGACAGACTTGGATAAACCTCATCCCACGCCCCAGCATCCAACAGGCAGGCCTTCTCCCGTCCTGATCACCATTCCCGTCGTATTCATTCCGCGCTGCATCGAAAATACATGCCAGCGCATAGATATATATATATAATGGAGCGGCATGGGTTCGCTCCAAATACCCTCTTTGTCTGCGCACCACGCCATGCCCCGCCATTCCGCGGATATCCATGACCAAATTCTTCAATACACCCTGGTTGCAGCTGATGCACTTCAGGATGTGGCGGCTGCAACACAGACACCCTTTCTGAAGAGTGTCTGCAGTCTATCCGCAGCGATCATACCTTTGATTCAAGTCCGTGAGCCGCATACTTAGATTCTCGAAGCTATTTTACTGATCCGGATTTCAGAACACAAAATTTCAAAAGGCGCGATGCCTTCGTATGACAGAGGCGATCCATCAGGTCCTTTGTGGACTCCTGGCACTCTGTACACACTCCACGACTGTTAGCTCTCCCCAGATGCTGGAGCAAATCGCCCGCTATGCGGAGTACGTACATACACTGTTCATGACGAGTTGAGCGGGGATTTTGATGTATTCAAACTTTCAGGACTCTGCAAAAATTGTACACGTGTTTGAGAGCTCAAACAGAGCTGGGTAAAATCAGACGGATCTTCAAGCAAAGGGAAATAACTGCACAGTTGGATGTTTGCGAAAGAGAGTTAAATGCGGCATCAAATATTTTCATCGTACGTTCATCTGACCGAAATACAGGAGAGAATAACCATAATCGTTTGTTTCAAGACAGAGTACGGAGTTGGTGTTGCAAGTGCTTTGATAGAAATGCATCTCGACACGGAGAGCAGACATCAAGAACTTTTGGAGCTGATTTCAAGTGGATCGTTGACCACGGCGTCCTCGGTACCAGCCCTTCTTGTTTTTTCTGTAGACTGTTCCTAACTGCGTTGGTAGATATGGGGGAGCTCTGTGAATGACAGGTATGGGAAACTCAACGTAAGAGATATTGACTGATCCATCATGTAAAACAGTTCAGGCACTCTATCCCTACTGCCTCCGTCACCAAAGATTTTCCACGGGCGAGACTCCGAGCTCAATGACCTCATTGGGACTCTCCTCACGGAGTCCGCCCGGGTTGTGGTGTTGGGCCCAGGTGGAATGGGGAAAACAACCGTGGCAATGGCTGCCCTTCATCATCAGAGTATAATTGAGAAGTACAACCTTCGGCACTTCATCTCCTGCGAGTCTGCGACCACCAGTGCTGAGTTGATATCAATCATTGGCTCGCATCTCGGACTCGAGAGATCCACTCGGCTCAAGAACGCAATCGTCCGGCACTTCGAACAGTCGGGTCTATGCCTAGTTGTGCTCGATAATTTGGAAACACCGTGGGAACCATTGGAATCTCGGGGAGAAGTTGAAGAATTATTGTCCTTGTTGACGGAGGTTTCGACCCTGGCTTTGTTGGTGAGTGCTGGAAGAATCCTCGCTGTATCCGCTCTCATTTTGCTGCTAGATCACGATGCGTGGGGCGGAACGGCCGGCGAAAGTGAAATGGACTAGACCATTTCTCCCTCCGCTCGAACCTCTGTCACCCTCCGCATCGCGCCAAATCTTTTCATCTGTCGCAGATGAACCGGAAATCGGCGAACAATCGGCCCTTGATGAATTAGTCGCCCTATCGGACAATCTTCCCTTAGCCGTCAGTCTGATGGCCAGCGTTGCTTCGTACGAGGGCTATACCACCACATTATCTCGCTGGAAGATCGAGAACACTGCCCTCGTCTCAGATGGGGGTGACAAACGGTCCAACCTGGAAATCTCGATTATGCTCTCCCTACGGAGTCCACGCATCTCCTCAGATGCGAAGAGTTTCCTCTCTCTTCTTTCGATACTCCCGGATGGAATCACAGATCAAGAGATTATCGGCAGCAAGGTCCCCCTTCCCCACATCGCACACTGCAGGACATCCCTCGTTCGCACTTCCTTGGCTTATGTTGATCGCGATGGACGGCTCAAAGCTCTGAGCCCAATCCGCGAATTCATCAGGAAGGTCTACCCACCATCCATGTCTCTTTCAAAGCCCCTTCGTACACATTTCCAAGACTTACTCATGGTATGGTGGTCACACCAACAGCTCCCTTCTGGAGATCTTGTTCCCAGACTCGTGGCTCATATCGGGAACTTTAATGAACTCATACTGCAAGGCCTTGCTGACGATGAAGCCGCATGGCCAGACATTGCTCGAAATATCATCAATTTGGATTCATTCTCCCAGACAATGTTGAAAGGTAGCAATCAGCTCCTACAAAGACTTCCGGGCCTGATCGAGGTGACTGGTGACTCACGATTGCGGTGGAAATATGTATCGGCTCATCTGACGAGCAATTTTCCTCACCTTGACATAACACACGCAGAGCGGTGGATCGCTGATGGTCTTCAGTACTTTCAAACAGTTCACTCCGAAATTTACGAAGGTATTATCTTCCATCCAAATGATCTACCACTGAGTTGAGCCTTTGGCTTCATTCAGCTGTTCAATTCTACACCGCAGCAGCGTACTACTATCACAATTCGCGAAGCAATCCCTCAAGGGCTCGGGAATTCACTGAGCTTGCCTCAAGAATAGGCCAGAATGCTGTCAATCCTTCGATCCAAGCTCTGATCATCCACCTCAAATTTGAGATAATGCATCTGACAGATGGACAAAAAATCATCAAACTTGTTCATGAAGCGAGGCAATCAGCAGCGTTCGGATCAGCTAAGATGGCATTACTATGCAGCAATTATGAGGCCTATGCTCACATGCTTCTGGGTTATCTGCCCCGTGCTCTTGACCTCTATGCAAGGAGTAATGAGCTAGTGATGGCCCTTGGAATGCAAGCTTCTGACCAGCATCTGTTCAGTCTTGACATCCAGGCAGATATTCATTGGCGCAAAACTGAGTATTCCCATGCACACACAAATCAGACGATAATTGGCTCCATGACTTCCCCCAGCCGCTCACCATGGTTTCACGCCAATGCACTGGCCACCTTGGCCTACCTTGATATTGCTATGTCAAGTGACGAAGTTGAAATCGTGCGAAATTTGGATAATGCCAAAGGAATATATAAAGCCCTGGACAGTCCAAGAATCGTTTTATGCTCCTTTATAACAGCACATCTGTTTCTGCATCGTGGGGAATCCGATCGTGCCCGCGTAACATTTGAAGGATGCTTAATAAAAAGCCGAGACATATACTCGGATGTTAAAGCCTTGTGCTTGGCAGCTCTCGGTGACCCACGGCATAAGATGCACAACCAGGAGGACACATTCCGTTGGGCCTCAGTCTTCTTTTCATTCGGCCTTAAATCGAAGGACAGGGTGGCGACGTTCCATGCTCTTCGGTGCCTTGCCGATATATATGATATCTCGAATGATGAAGAAACCGCCCTCAGCCTTTACCACACTGCACTGGAAGGTGCAACGGAGATGGATATCCACCGCCTGCGTGCCGAGTCAATGACTGGCATTGGGGACATCATGATGCGGCGTGGGGACATGACACAGGCCAAAGAGATGTGGGAAGTAGTCCATCCCCTCTTTCTCAGGTCATCGCAGATGAAGGATGCTGCTGCCATTGATGCACGGGTGGCTAAACTGTCGGAAAATCTGCAAAATGATTTGTCCGGGTCGGTGGCAGACCATACACTGTCCAAGGCTCAGAGCCTTCTGGACTGGACTACACTTCCGAAGACTCACGTACCTTGGCAAAATTGGACAGATTAACCCTTCCCTCTGCTCCTGAAACCTGCCCCTCTCTGGACACCACTGATTCTGGAGAACAATCTGGGACAGGGGAGCACGGTCAGTCTGAATACATTGCAATTAAACATGTAAATCATTTGACAAAAGTGCAGATGATACACCTTCCCGATCCAACAAGACTGAGGTCCCACTCTAATCTCCGATTTTACTTATACCTTGGATAAATGCTCGGATCATCCGATTCATACACGAGAATCGGACCTCTCGTCCATTATGTTACTATTTCCTTCCCATGGCCCGGATGCATTGTGCATATATACTCGAAATTGAATGATCATCCAGTTGAGCCACCAAATTTCAGTGAGGAATGTGCATAGGTAGCAGTAGTCGAGAGAAAAAGGTATGATTTCCCAGCCATTGAGGTCTCTGTGGTGGAATCAAGCAGATTAATCCTCCAAAGGACAGGGAGGCGATAAGTTTTGAAAGCGAGGAACGGTTAGTTGCCGAGTCTCACAAAAATGCCTCTGGAAATTTGACATGCTTCAGGGATGATTTGATTCGTCTGCCCTCGAAAGTCGACTTTTCATAGCCAATCAATTGGCCCAGAGAATGAGATAGAAGTCCGACCTTGAGCCAAACTTCGACGAATTAACTCTTCTCTCTTCGGAAACCACCCCCTCATTGGAGGAGGATTCGAACCCCGGACAACACAGCTATGGAATGATCTGCGCTGATCCATGGGGGCTCTAAGCTAAATGGCTTTCAACGGATACGTTGGACACAACGGACTACATAATTCAACCACTGCATTGGCGAGTGCTCGAGCAAATTCGAAGCGAACCGTGAGACATTCGGATCATTTCAAAGTTGACGTCGGAACCGGGTCTCGGCTTCTCGGCGTGCCGATTTATCTCCCGGCATCGATGACGTGGGTACCGCCCAACTTGCCCGGGACGCATATCCCCGCGCCACCGTCTCCCTACTACGACGAACCCGGCCCTTGAATTCCTGGTTGATCCAGCAAATTGACTCTGCAAGAATTCCGAGTCAACAAACAAAGACTCATTGACTCAGGCGTTGCCGCTCAGGCGGACAAGTCCGTCCATCTCATCCGTACCTATTTCCTGCATGCCCGCTCTCGCGACCCGCCGTCGGGCCACACGCCCTATTATGGCCCACCGATTCGTCTACCGCTTCCTTCCACCGCAGGTCTGCAAATTCTCCCCCCCCCCGGTTTCTTTTGCTCCCTTTTTCATCCCTGCCTATTTATTTTTGCGTTCCGCCTTAGTCTCTCTAGACAGATGCTACAACGTGAACACACTCGTTCCTCTAGTTCCGCCTTCGTGTTTCACTAAAAAACGGTCGTTCATTCCAGCCCTCTGCGTCCTCGTCGACTAGCGTTCGACGGCGAGTCGTCCCACCTCACATGGTGTCGGAGTGGGCATCCCCACATATACGTGACTCCCTATGCCCCCCGCTCGATGAGGACGAAGAAGACAATGCCGATTCGCAAGGAGGTGGACACCCATCGCATACGCAGAAGGAGAGCAGCCGTCGCGATGCGCGGCGTCTACGCTTATCTCACAGGGTCGCCTCGCGGTCGACTTTGCCTTGAGTTGGAGGGGGAACGCGTTCGGCACTAACATCAATGGCTATGGGGGCGATAACGCGTCCTGAGGCGAAGACGAGCGGGCAGGCTGGCTGACGGTTTTAGCGGGCGGAGACCTGCATATTGCCACTGGCGGGCAAGTGCGCGTGCGCGGATATGGAGGCAGGAACTCCAACGGAAGCATGGGCAGGAATAAAGGGCAGGAGAACGGTGGTGGAGGCGCTGTGTGCGCTCGATGACCACGCCGCCGCATCATGAGCGCCGAACCGGGGGCAAGCATCGGCAGCGGCTGCGGAGAGTGGGGCGAGGGCGCGGGCGGCGAGGACGACCAGCACCATCCGCCCGCGGCACAACGAGTGCGGGTGGGGGCAGGGGAGGCTGCTGACTGCGTACCCCGCGGGCTTCGCTGACACGCCCGTGTCGTGTTCCACTTCTGCGTTGCCTCCGGCCGCTGTACCGTCCAACACGGGCGTTGGTGGGGGGTTCATGGGGCGCCCGGTCAAGGGCGTTTCTGGCGTGGGCGCCTGCGGGATGTACGCTCTTGTCGGTTGCGACGTGTGTGGTGAAGAAGCCGGAGCTAGAGCATCGGTGGTGGGGGCGCTTTTGTCTTGCTGGCCGGCGGTGGGCAGGGGGGGCGCGCGCTGTAGTTGGCTCGCCCACGAAGAGGAGAGGCGGTGCTCGTGGGGCTCGCGCGCGCAGGATGGCCAGCAGGGTGGGCGTGCGACGCTGGGAGATCTTCCCCAGAACGAGGAGCGCAGCAGGACAGTCAGCACGTACATCGGAGCAAACACGTGCAGCTGAAGTATCGGGCGCGAGAGGCGGTGAACCGGGAATGTAAGGCGCGTGTCGGACGCGGCTGGAGGATATCAAGAGGCGTCTCCAGCCTAACACCGGGGGCAAAAGCCGACGCATGTCGTTGTTGGTGATTTAGCCGAAGCTTTAAGCTTGACACTTGCGCTGTTAGGCGACTGGGTAAAAACTTGTAAGGTGCTGAGGCTAACTACTACAGCTTATATACCTATTACTATTGTATCTAGAATATCCTACTTAATTCTGAGTCCTTCAGTTGCTGATGGAGAAAGCTCGGGCTGACTGATGTCGGCCGATCGGATCACTAACTGTGATGCGGCCATCAATCTCCAACAGTCCCTTTGACATGCGTCAAGCACATGTCATTCGCAGGTGCCATCAGCACCTGACAAAAGGGCTAATCATCTCCTTGGCACCTTTGTTTTTGGGCTTGAACTGGACCCAAAAACAAAGGTGCCAAATAAATTATTGGCCCTTTTGTTGGGTGCTGATGGCACCTGTGAATGACATGCACTTGACGCATGTCAAACGACATGCGTCGGCTTTTGCCCCCGGTGTAATGTTCCGTGTCTTTAGCCAAGATATACATTTGCTGTGAATGAGAACAAAAGACGGCAACTATCGAAAGTTAGAGCTGGAGACATCTCAATATCCGACTATCCTTCCTCTTCCAGTCCCCACTCCTTGTACTCCGCGATCCACCGACTCGATAGTGGGCTTAAGTTGGCGTCGGGCGACGACTGTGCTTGATTCTCGTCAAAAGTGGTCGCCATGTCTTTGAAGTCGAACTTCTCCGAGTCGTAATCGGGTCTGTACTTCTTGGAAGCGATCATCACGATCCTTTGATTGAGAAATCTCGACTCTTTGTCCGTAGGGTAGCGCAAGACGGCGGCGACGTCGGCCTTCACGAGTTGCGCGTTGATATCTAGCTTCCGCGGGCGTAGAAAAACGACCTCGATGTGCAGAAGTCGTTGGATGTCGTTCCTTGCTCGCCTCGCATGGATCATATCCACGAGCACTTGGTCCGAGCCTTCCCTGTCGAGTCCAAGTATGCGGCGTTCTCCAGATGGGGACACAAGATCGGGTTCGCCTTCTGGAGAGATGGGTTGGGCACCTGGCATGAAGGCTTATGGCACCTCTCACTGAGGTCCTCCTGGTCCCGGTGCAATATTAAATGTTGGAGCATCGAAAGACGGCGGAGAGTCTTGGCGAGAGACTCCGTGGAGATCTCTCTACTGAGGCCAAGACTCGTCAATCTATCGGGAGAGCGAAGAGAGGATATCATGCAGGCTGGATCCTCCCATGAGTTGGCATACTCGAGGGACCGCAGATTGGGGAAGACGGTGTGATCAAAGAGCCGGGTATTCTCAATCTCGACCATGTATAGATGCTCTATGCGTTCCATGCAGACTGGGTCGAGTAGTGGCGTACGGGTTCCATATATTTTGGAATATCTCGAGGTTGGGGCATTGCTGCAGCACGTCAAGCATTTCCGATAATGTCTGAAAAGATTGAAGCGACAGGTGAGATAATTGGGAGGGAATCAAATCGTGGTTCGAGGCGATTGATACACGCCAGATTGACGTGGACCTCATGAAAGCAAAGGAATCTGGGTGGAGGTTATCTTCTCCGGTGTTAATACTAATGGTTTTTAGGAATGGGACATCGTTCGGGGAGATTTTAGGAGTGTGATACGTGGAAACCAAACAAGAGACCCGCCATAGGGGTCAGGTGATGTCCAGTTCGGCTATTATATACCTACATTGGCGCGTCAACAGCCATGTTTCTATAAAGTAAGCCACCTGAACAATCGACAGGTAATTCGGAGTTTAACTAAACATGTAATTGAGTATGATGAAATCGGCAGCGGTTAATATGAGAGGTACAAAGGGAATTGTGCATGTACTAAATGAGACTATTGCGTGAAAGACGCTAGAACAAACTACGATTCCTGGAGTAGCCGTATGTCTGGATTGGTTGGAGTGCATTTCGACGAAAACCACATACATTTCCCCTCAATCCCTCCCGTAGAGACTGAGCGGCTTGTCTGCATGGAGAACACTCCAGATCTAATTGTCGCTAGTTTGGGGGTAGTACACTGTGTTTGAATGAGTGGAGATGTTGTGCACTGCAACGATTCGATGTCAGTATCCCGCTGGAGAGCACAACCGAAATAGCTCACCGCCGCCACCAGAGGAAAACCGCTCCAACAATTTGTACCCCAATATTGATATGCTTACAACGCTGATGGTTGGAAGCATGGCCGTAAATGTATGCATGTCTGGCACGAAGAGGACAACCAGCAGCCCTACATCAGAGAACGGGAGAATGAGGAGGCTGGTCTTAATCGTAGAGGAGTGGATTGGAACAGACGTCGAGCCAAAGGAATGCCTTAAATAAGGATGGTTACAAAGGGACTGCCAGTGAGCACAAAGGGATCGACAACAGATTTACCTATGAATGTCGGATGTTATCGCAGTAGGAACAATTATTCCCCTAAATCTGCCCCGTGGAGGGTCACTCTTTATCGGACAGCCAAGGCACAAAATATTATTGGTTTTTTTCTCTTTTCTTTTCATCTTCTGCGCGAGTTCTTGAAGGTTTCATGTAGGACTAGCAGTTTGCCCGTGCTACGCTACGAAGGCATGGCCAAGAGCTTTGGAGATGATGGGTGGCAGGAGGTTGCAATGGCTAGCGCGACAGAAGAGGCAGAGGCGTTGGACCCGACATCCGAGGAGGCGAAGAAGAGACCGAATTGGGCGCACCAAGAGGCACGCGGCAATTTCCGGTCAGATACCCAAAAGGGGAATGCCGAGTGATGGCTGACTTGTGAAGCGGCACTTCCTCAACTTTCAATTTCTGACCCAAGTTCAAGACGGCCTACTAACCACGCCGCTCGTCACCAACCTTCGGTTGGTTCCTCGCGGCATCATTCCTAGAGCACTGTCGACATATTAGCAGAGGAATCCGAGCAATGAATAATAATCATTACATTATCCTCACTGCAGGCCACGTTTGAGCCTATGTCGGAGTCTAGTGATATGATCACTAATTTTAATCCAGCCATGGATCTGTCTTGTTCCATCAAACTTCTAGCCGGATTGTTAAGTTGAATGTTCATGCATCAGGAAGCTCATTGTGAGTTAGCGCAGTTGGATGGGCATTCATTCACAATCACCACAGTGCTCGGCAGGTATGATGTGATAGATGCCGATCGTGTGCCGATTGCTGGAGATGCCGCCCGGCTCGGCATGTGAACTATATCATGTTGCCTTGAATCATAGCTCTTCTAATGAAATAAACCAACATTGCGGAATCTCATCCACCTCAAAGTCAGAGTTATCATCTTGACAGTTATAAATAGTAACCCGACATCGCGGTGGACAATTCAACTTAGCGGTGGATGTGTGGAGTGGATGACTTCATTTATTTGGAGCTGCCGGAGCAATTTGTCCGGAGACAAAGGTCCCAGCCAGCAATCAGGTTATGCGGTCAGACATAAACCTAGATGGATTATTGTATATACCATCATAAATGTATGCCGTATTTCGTAGTCTTTGAGCCCGGTGAGAAGGACCCTCGCACGTCGGCGATCTGCAAACGGCCGAGACGGAGCTGTGGAGCTTGTAGAGCGGCGACATTGGAGCTTGGGCAAAGAAGTAGAGTGGCTGTAGATGAATCCGGTGATCCGGTGACGTCAGTGCGGGGTTTGCCAGCCAATCAGGTTTATCGAGAGTCAAAGGTGTTCGATTCTTATATAGCTTGGCAGGGATTTTGTGAAAGAGACCTATGCCCTGGGATGATATCTGAATGGAAAAGGCGGAAATACTGCGAGAAAACCGAAATAAATAAGGTCCGCCGTCAATCCGCCGTGCCAAGCTTTTTTTACCAGCGCGCGTCAAGCGCCCACAGTGCCATCGCTCGGATCAATTCGTGAGGAACCTCCGATATTCCGCGATGACTCCCAATTCGTCAGCGCTGACGAAGCTCCCACACTGTCACAATCGCGGTGAATTGCCGCATTATTCCTTGCGTTGTTCTCCAGGATTTCGGATTCCAAGTGGGATGGTTCACTCTCGTTGGGCCGCCCCGCAATCGCCTCTAGCGCTGCGCCTGACACGGACTTGGTCCTTCCGAACGGACTCCTAACATACTTTCTTCAAGAAAATGTCATAACACTCTGCGGACAGCTGCGGATGCTCCACAATCGTCTCGAAGAAGACCTGGTCGCGCCCCGAATCGTGGAATGCAAGCGTCAACTCCTTAATCTACATCATCCCCGGGCCTATGCTTGGTCTTCCAACTCGACCAATCGCTTTACCTCTCGATGGCGGAGCTGCACATCGTTAGCCCCACGAAAGAAAGCTGCTTAGTTTGTGAAGCAGCGGTTCTTTGGACATCCGGCGCCGCGATACCCTTTTAAAAGTAAGCTTTGCGCTGGACGTGCAGAGCTACTGTTAACCATCGTGCGTCCTAATTGGACTCACTGCGCTCTGGCGCGCTTCGGCGTCGAGAGCTCCGTCTATGCGCGGGAGTACTGTCTGGAGAGCTTCTGCAAGTTCCTGTATGCGGTCAAGATGCTGGCGTCGCAAGAAACTCTTCATCTACAAAAATTGGGGGGGGGTGTCAATTAGCCTCGCTCCAAGCTCCTCACCATCGATTGAAGGCTTCCGCCCTTGCTGAACGATGACCTGGATACAATTCCGGTGTTCCCTGGATACTTTTTCCAACTCGCAACCCGGATTCATGATTCCCTTTCCTAATAGTTTGCACCATGTCTCTTCTTGTTCTTTCCCCTTTCCTTCGTCGGAGCCAGCGAGCTCCGTGGAGTCTCTCTGATAGGGCCTCAGCTTTTCTACTGGCGCCACCATAAATCAGAAGCTACGTTATCATCTGCACGAAGCCTTCCAAGCCCGATTCAGAGCGGGCCAGCTCCCTTCCTATTCGCTTTCGCTTTCCTCGGGCGAGGCACCTCTGTCGTGACGCCCTCCTTCCTATCGTTCTGCCCTTCCCTTCTCCGAGGCTGTCTGTTTTGATTTTGCGCGCAAAGACGACAAACATCATGTCGGGTATGCTTGTATTTATTATGTGTAATTGGTCACCGCCTTCGCCTTCGTGGCATACCGGCGGAGGGCAGGCTGCAGCGCGTCCTGCCCCTCGTCGTCATCGCCGGTGCCTGGCCCGGCATGCCTGATCGCTCGCCCTAGCCCGAAGCGGCGGGAAGGCTTCCGCGTCGCTCAGGCCCGCGAATCCTAGGAGGCTAGTGCTGACATCGCAGGCCGCGCACGCTGTGACACAGGTGGCCAGCTAGACCAAGACAGGGCAGGCGCCTTCCTCGCCTCGTACGATCGCTGCTGCTTCTGGAATCCCTTCCGAGGCTCATGCGCTGGAGAGACGTGATGTATTCTTGTTATCTGCCCGCGCTGTCCGAGCAACCCCCTCGCCCGCTCACTTCCGGGAGACTAGCTCTCTCCACGCCAGAGACCAGCTATCGCCGCATCCGGAAGACCTTCGTGCCCGGAGACTAGCTATCTCCTCGCCCTGGGGCTAGCTATCCCCACTCGCCCGTGCCGGATGACTTGCTCGATCGCCCTAGCGTGATTCTCGTGCGGGCGTATGATGTACATTGGCTCTCAATCTCTGGTGGTTCTCGGTTCTCGTCCCACAGTGCGCTTAATATTGGTATTGGGTCTCGCAATCCGGGGATTAATGCTCCGTCTTGACTGTGATGTCCGTACCAGGGGAGGGACATGAAGTGAACCTTCGGCGGCGCTATTGACATACTTGCGGATGTCTTACTGGAGATACGTATACAATTCAGATTCAGAGTATGGCCGACTAGTGCGGTATGGGCTCCCCGGCGAAGCAGCACAAGTCTAGCAAGCCACCCCACTTGTCACGGTGCGCTTCGCGTCCTGTAACTGCCTACCTTTAAATTCCTGGATACTGACTTCGCTACTGTTTAGGTGCTGTATCAGAATAATCACTCGTGGAGCGTGACCGGGACATTAGCAGGCAGCAAGATTCGAGATCCCGCTAGTCTTACGCCATCCCACGAGTGCGTGGCTTCGCGACTGAGCTATTCCCGCTAACGGTGCCCGCCGATGTGCCGTTCTGCAGCGTCGGGAGGTGGCGCGGTCTTGGTCATGAGAAACGCCCCAGAGGTCGCATTGTCCCTCATGTGTGTTTTGTTCGTCGCTGTGGCTCGCTGCGACATCAAGTTCTCCTTACATAGCAAGCATACACCGACCTCGGATTCCGGAACATGCTGATACGATTTCAGGACGTACGCAAGCAAATCAGGCAGGAGGTGCGCAATCAATCGGTCGCGTAAGCCGCTGGCTCACCATCTCTTGTCAATTCTATGATGAACGATGCAGCGGATTTCAGTTTCGCGGGAGCCCACCTCCTAGCCGCCGCGGTGGGAGGTAGCGCGGGACTCCTATTGCTCGCCTGGGAGGATATCTACGTATGTGGTTCGGAGCTGGGCCGAGTAGGGCGGGCTGCGCGATCGTCTCGCACGCCCGGACCTCCGCGCTGTGTTTAAAATTCCCCCTGATTATCTCTTAGTATGTTCGCTAACAACTCCACGTAGAAATGGATCGGACTGGCGCTGGCGTGGCGTCCAGAACAGCTGGGACATTAGCGCGGACAAGAACCAAGTGTGCGTCCTGACATGCACCTCGGATCCCGGCCTCAGAACATCATGATGCTGATATGATTCCAGGCAGTGCACGCAAGTCAATCAACCAGAAGACTGGTCCGCTGGCTCATGTCGTGCCGTGTCGCAGGACGAAATTCAGGTTCCTTCACGCTAGCTGTTGTAGTGCGGTTATCTTGTTAGTTTTTTTTCGGGGCGATATGAACTGCAGGCCAGCGGATGTCTTACTGGAGAAAGGTATGTGCGTATTAGTATCCATACTCCCCGCGAACTCAAGGCGAGGGAATAATCTTGTGATCCCGTGGTAAGTACATAATCTATCGCACAGGAATCTCATTCGTATCATTAATTAACCAGGCACCGCGGAATTGGACTCGCTAATTGTGGGATCGAAACACCACATGCGCGACTCCTTATCCACCTTCGGAGCACGCTGATACAATCTCAGGACGTAGCAAGTCAATCAGCCAGGAGGTGGGAATGTCCGAGTCGTGTCATGTCGCCGTGGCGCAGGGGACGCGGAATTTCGAATTCAATTCATCCCTCCCTCCCGCGAGCGTTTAAATTTAATGGGGCTATGATGAACTTCGCCGGACTGCTGTTATGAACTTATGAACTTCGCCACCGCTGTTATGAACTTCGCCACTGCTGCGATGAGCTGCACGACGTATGCGATTCACCGTCCGTCGGCCGAGTAGCGCTTGTATTGTCACACAGTACGTTTCATACTATATGTATACGGATATTCGCTTACTGTCCGCCTATTTAGTTGACTACGTCAAGAGAACGGCTGCGGATGTAGGGTGTAGGATATTGGCAGCATTCATTCGCCTTCCCACGGCGCCTCCGTGTGAGTGCGCAATATAATCGTGGTAACGGACGTGATATTCCGAATGCCCAGGAACAAGCTGTGGAATTCAGCAGGACGCCCTTACATAGATACCCCTACCCCGAGTTTCCGGACCATGCTGATTCCTGATTCCTGATTCCGTCGTTGATTTCTGATTTCAGTAACAATAACTGCAGAACCGTGTCGGGCGCAAATCAGCGCCGTGGGCCCGGGCTCGGTTCGACATGGCGTCGACGGTCACGCTGTCGAGAGCGCCGAACTGACTCCCCGAAACGCTGTTTTCTATTGCCCAATGCCAATGCGAGTCGGCGGCAGGATATCGGCGGACTGACAGAATTTCCACGCGTGGGTGGATGGAATACCGTTGGATGGCACTTCGGTTCGTTCTTTGCACATGTGAGTATCTGCGATGCGTGTACCGATACATGTGTAGTCTGGAATGACACTACAGCATTTTAGTTTTACATTCGCCCCGCCAATTCGGCCCCAGTTGCGATTATATCCTTCCCGGAAATTAAAATTACGCCTACGGTCTACCACATTCCGCGTCAGGATCACCGGCGATGGGCCGGGCACTGAGTCACGTCTGGCGTTTAACGGTTAAGTAAACCTGCTCGCCCCCGCCTTCTGAATTTCGCGTTATCGTCCATCGTCGGGAATGTTGGATGGATGGCGACAGCAGACACTGGGCAGTTTCTAACGCAAACCGAAACAGAACCAACTACTGTACGCCTAATTCCAATTCCAATCCAATCGATCAGTTGGAGGTTCCAGTTAGGGTTACAGCCCAACAGATACAGACAGACTTGAGACAGACGTACGTCAGATAGGCTTCGCCTTGGACGCCGTGCGTCACGCGTCACCCTTCGTTGCCTTTCTACGTTACCCTTCGTCAGAATCGTTACAGTTTGTTGCCCGTCCGAGCTGTATCCGAGCAAATCACCTGCATTCGCGCGAAGCAGCAAGCACTTCATCAGATCAACAATGCACGCAACGCAATGCATCGCGGGTATCAGAGGCCCTTAATGATGCTCTCATTTAGCACGGGTGATCCTCCGAGGATGCCTGCGTGCGTCGCGGGATCTAGGTATGTATGTAGACAAGGAAGGTGCAGAACGGGAAGGAAGCATTCCGCAAGGGAAGCGGACGTGAAACAAGAACGTGAAAGGAAAAGGAAAAGGGAAGGCAGAAGTGGAAGAAGGAAGACGGAAGAAGGAGAAATGGAAGGATGGAAGGGTTCCATTCTTGACAAAGAGGCCCGACAAGAATGGGATTGATAGTTGATTTCGGCGTTTGTGGTCCGGGTGAGTTGCCCGCCGCGGATGTGCGTCGGCCGTACGTATGCCAGAGTGATGTGCTGATGTTCCGAACAGAGGACTTCTGAACAAAGA
The DNA here is from genome assembly GCA_029378255.1 of Mycena rosella. Lineage (NCBI taxonomy): Eukaryota > Fungi > Basidiomycota > Agaricomycetes > Agaricales > Mycenaceae > Mycena > Mycena rosella. The sequence goes on along the minus strand of JARKIE010000304.1, from coordinate 46,543 downwards.
GGTCGGAAGAAAATAGGGGAAGCCGTTACGGGCCTGGAGACAGAGTTCCACACTGCACAGATAATTCTCTGATGGATGGAGCGAGATTCGAGAGGACGAAGGGCGAGGGGCAAACAGGTTAAACAAACGCCAGACGTGACAGACAGAGACAGAGCGTCCGGATACAGGTTCGCCGGTGATTCTGACTCGCAATATAAATGTGGTAGGCGTGATTCTAATTTCCAGGCAGGATACGGAAATCGCAACTCGCAATTGGGGTCCGATTTGCGAGGCGAGGCGGTGTCAGGTACATTGCAGAGGGTGGATGTTGGCGACGTCACGACGAACCTTATATGTCGGCCTGTGGCGACATATTGCTATTGCTGTCGCGACGGTTTCTGAACCTTATTCTGCGTGGGACGAGCGCGTGTTGTGATCCGCCCGTGAGGGCCGGAATTAGAGTTCAAAAAACCGTTCAACCTAAGGCGGGTGATCGGAACTCAAATCACAGCGAATGGGTGACTTGGCGCATTTGGTGAAGAACGTGAAGAAAGGGCATTTGCTGTCCCTCGGAACGGTTCAGGTCATCCAGAGCACGGAGCGTGGGAACCGATGCCAAATTCCGACTCATGTCAATCAAACTCTGGTTTCAAACTCCGCCCGTCGCAGAGATTCGCTTCCTCTGTTCCTCTTTCTGTCATTTACCGTCCCAAAACCTCCCTGGAGATACGATACGCCTGCCAAACAAGAGTCTCCATTCTCATTCTTCAGTGTCCCTAGGAAACCGCGTCCGATACGATCCCTGGGCGTCTAGCTTACATGTATCTGAGGCTACAATCACCTAGGCTCAAGGGGGCTGCGCTGTCTTCTGGCTCCAATCACCAAGGAAAGGGAACGGGGGCTGCGCGTCTCTTGTTCGCGCGCGCCGCGCGAGTTGCAAGCCTCCGCGGAACTGGCGTGCGTGTTAGGGGCCGTTACCTAAAGATATCGCAGTCGCAATCGAACTCGCTGGTGACTGCTCGGCCGTGGAATGAATCCGCTGCGAACCACCTGGTTGAATTAACGAACGGTCTCTGCGCACATGGCCGCGCGACATGGGGCGCGCATTGCTGCATCGGACTGAATGGAATGGGATGCGAGAGGCTGTAGCAAAGCGTCTTCTCGCGACACGCCACGCGAAAACGCTAACGGACGGCGTTAATTCATAATCGAAGCGAAGCCGCACGGGCATGGTCATCGCGCCACAAGGCCCGTCTATCCATCCATCCATCCATTCCACCCGATCGCTGCATCCAGATCTCAGCATCTCGATCCCGCACGGATGGAGATGCTCTTTCCTTCCTCGGAGGGTGACAAGTGTTCGAACTTTTTTTTCGCGCCGGTGCGTTTTTTCATTCATGTTCTATAGACTTTGCTTTGTTTGCGCCGCGCTCTCCCGCGCCAGCTAAAAGCCGCTCTCCGCGTTTCGGGCCCCCCGCGTTTGTCTGTCTGTCTTCCTCCTTCCTTCCATCTTCTTCCTTCCTCCTCCCTCAAATCCTCCCTCCTCTAAAATCCTCTGCCCCTCGCCTTTAGTGCACACACAGATGGCTACCGACGAGCAGAGGTACGTGCAGTTTGGGGGTGCGTGATGCGCCACGGCTGACGTGCGGGCAACCAGGAACGCAAACGGAAACGGAAAGACGCCGCCGCCCGCCGCCCCGCCCGCGTATGTTCTCCGTCTTCCTAAAAACAAAACGTCGCAAATGTTTATTTCCTTTTCAGCGACGCCGATGCCGCTGCCCCTGCGCACGCGCACGCCAACTCCAACACCCACGCCAACTCCAACACCCACGCCAACTCCAACCTCCAACTCCAACTCCAACTCCAACTCCAGCTCCAACGCCGCCGACCACGCCCGCAGCCCCGCGCCCAACCCGCGCAAGCGCAAGAGCCCGCCGTCCGACGGCGAGGAGGAGGACCGCAAGCCGCCGGGCGAGTACGCGGCGGGGCGGGTCGTGTGCGAGGTGTGCGGCGGGGGCGTGAGTTCCGCGACGGGGACGAGACGTTCACGGTGCGGCACTGGGAGGCACATCGCGTTGCGTGTCGGTGGGTGGCTTTCCTTGCTTTTCTTTACTCCGTTCCTCCATTTTGCTCCTACGTACTCGCGACCCGACCGACCCGCCCGACCTTTCGATGCCTCCCGATCCTCCCGCTTCCTCGTCCCTCGTGCTGTTTTGTAGAGAGCTGATTTTGATTTTGGGCATTGCAGCGGCCCCCCGCCCCGCACGCCACCCCGCCGGGCGTGCCCCTTGCTTCCGGCCCCCCGCCCGCCCCCGCGCCCGCCCTCGACCCCAACTCCCCCAGCTCCCCCTCCTCCCCCTCCAACGCCCACCCCACCCGCCCGCCCGCCACCTCCTTCTCCCCTGCCTCCGCCCCCGCCCCCACCTACCCGCCCACTCAGCCCCCCCCACTCGCCCCTCCCCCACCCACCCCCCCGCAAAGCGCCGCCGCGCCAAGCGCACAGAGGAGGAGCGCATCGAGTACCTGCGCGCGGACGCGCACGTCGCGCAGTTCGAGGCGTACCGCGTGCTGTGCGCGTCGTGCGACAAGTGGATCCGGCTGCGGCCCAACTCGACGTACTGCTCGATCCCGTGGGACGCGCATCGGAAGAGCTGTTTGGCGAAGAAGACGTGCGTCGTCTTCTTGATCTGTTTTTTCTTCTCCTTTTTCGTTTTTTCGGTGTTCGGGTTGAGTTCTTTCTTGGTGTTTTTTCGTGGGTTCGAGTTGCTCGTTCGAGTCGAGTCGAGTCGTTTTTTTCGGAAGCGCGGAGGGAGTGGGATGGTTCCGCGCCGCAAGCTGACAACGGCCTTCTCCTTCCGCTTCGCGTCGTATCGCTCGGCGCCGACGTTGCTCGGGCCCGCATCCCGCCTTCGTTTACCTCTTCGCGTCGTGCATCTCCTTCCTCCTTCCCGCCTTTGTCGCCGCTGTCTGTGTCGTTGCTCGTTCGCTCGCTGTTCTTGGCGTTCATGTACTTCACTGCACCCTTCCCCGCTTGTCTCGCTGCTCGTGCCGCTCATTACTTCCAGCCTTCCCTCGCTACCCCTTCGCTCCCTGACGCTTGCTGACACTCGCTTCTCCAGAAACGCCAAGAACATCTACGCGCTCGACGAGCGCAACGCCGTGCTCGCCAAGGACCCGGACGTGCGCAAGTTCGACGCGGAGCGCATATTGTGCGGGATGTGTGATAAGTGGGTGTTGCTTCCTTTGTTTCGTTTCTGTTCCTCCCACCTTCACTTCCTCTTTCTGTCGTTGTGTTCTCTCGCTTGGCTGCTTCTTCCTCCATCATTCACCTCGTCTCGTTTTCAATTTGTTTATCATTTATTCGCCTATGCTGCTGAGAGCCCAAACTAACCACCCCTTAGATGGCTTATCACGCCGCCCGACGACCACCTCAACGCATGGCTACAGCACCGGGCGACGTGCCACAAGACGGTCTCCGCGCTCAAGAACGTCATGTACGTCAGCTCCTCGCCATCTCCTCGGCTTCCCTGTCGCGTGAATTTCTTTATTTGTCCGAGCTTCGTGTCGTATTTCTTGTATTCTTCGCTTCCCGTATTTATCCACCGCCTTCTCTCCGGCCCCATCGCACTCGCCCCTTTTATTGTTCTTATTCGCGTCCCCTTTCAACGCTGCTCTCCCACTCACATACTCGCACAGTTTCTCCGTCCCCAGCGCAAGCGCGACCGCCAACGCAAGCATGATGGCCGACGCGGACGAGGAGGAGCGCAAGCCCATCGTGTCACCCCAGCAGCACGCGGCCGCGCGCCCCTCGACGCGCGGCCCTGCCCACGCCTCGGCGTCCGCCCCCGCTGCGACCCCCACCGCCCACGCCGCCCAGCCCGTCGCCCCAACGCACCTCCCCCTCCCCGACGCGCCGCACCTCCTCCTCGACCTCTCGCCCGCCAACTACGCCGCGCCGCACGAGTCGCGCCGCCGCAACGCCGAGCAGCGCGCCGCGACGCTGCGCGCGGACGTGCTCATCCGCGAGGTCGAGCCGAACCGCGTCTTCTGCTCGCTCTGCGCCAAGTGGGTCCAGCTCCGCCAGGACAGCAGCTACTGCGCGTACCCCTGGCTCCAGCACCGCGGCAAGTGCCTCGCGCGGTAGTACGTCCCTCCCATATCCTTATTGTCGTGCACCCTTTAATTCCGCGCTAGCCAGCGCCGCGCGCAGAAGGCCAACGAGATCGCGACGATCAAGTCCAAGCGCCCCGGCGGCGACTCCGCGTCGGGCGCGCAGCACCACGCCTCCGAGGGCGGTGCGGGCGGCGACTCGCCCGAGTCCGAGGAAGGCGCGCCCGCGTCGTCGCGCCGGCGCCACGGCGGCCGCGTCCCGCCGCACCCCCCGCGCGCGATCCCCCCGGGGTACGTCGCGGCCGCCGCGCGCCCTGCGTGGGGCCACCCGGCGCACCACCAGCAGCATCAGCACCCGCACCATCAGCACCAGCACCAGCACCAGCACCACCAGCAGCAGCACCACCACCAGCAGCAAAGCCAGCAGGGGCCGCAGGAGGGCGACGAGGACGCGGAGGGGGAGGACGACGCGGACGCGGACGGGGACTCATATATGGAGGAGGAGGACGGGGGGTATACCGTTAGCGGCCAGCAGGCGCAGAGCGCGTCGGCGATCTTGCGGCGCGCGGTGCCTGCGAGTTTGGCGGATTTGGATTCGCCGGCGGGGCGGTGAGTTCTTTGTCTTTGTCTTTTCTTTCATCCGCATTCCTCCTCGTCCCTCTTACCCTGCCTCCTGCCTCCCTCCCCTCTTTCTTCTGCATTTTATTCACGCTGACGCTTATCGGACAGCCGCGCCTTCGTCTTCGCCTCGGTCGCGTACCTCTTCCGCACGACGTACGAGGCGAGCGACGACATGAGCGTCTCCGCGCTGCTCGCGTACCTCAACGCCGCCGTGCCCGCGGACAAGCACGAGGACTTCGACACGGGCGAGGTCGTGCGCGCCGCCAGTGCGCTTGCGGCGCAGCGGGGGCGGCGCTTCGTGCTCGAAGGGGATATGATTCGCGTGGTGGGTGAGTGAGCCGCGCGCATTCCGTTCCCCGTCCCCCCGCTCTCGCTTGTACCGACCGATCTTGGCGCACACATCCCACTCTTCTCTCTTCTTGCGGACTTATAATAATTACTTACCCCCACGCGGACCTACATATGTACACCATTAATCTGATATCTTCTTGCCCTCTCCTCATTTACCCATATGTATGTAGCCCCTGCCGTCTCGTATGCTATCCCCGTAGATCTACGCCCGTTGTTGGAATAACTGAATGAGTGCATGAATGAATCCGTATGTGTATTGCCTCATTTGCGCCGTGTTGTATCGCCTCTAAATCGCCTCACCCAATTTGCCGCCCTTCTCGTCAATGTCATAACTAAGTGAGGGGAGACTGGAGTTAATTGACATGCGCACATACTTCCGCGCAGGGAAACACGAGGCGGCGCCTGCCTTCCTCGTCTCCGTGATCGTGAACGGTGAAACTCGTATGTACAGCATCGCGTCTATCACAAGCCTCCCCACTCTCCTTCCGACTCTCCTTCTGTGCCTCCGGATCTTGCAACTTTGCAAGCGCTGGTAATTGAGGGCCTCGTACGATGTATCCATCTAAGCGACACTCTCCCCATTCCGCTCACCTCATGTGCCTCCCGGATCGCGCCGCGCTGGCAAGTTACTAAGTAAACCATTTACTCCTCATTTTTTTTACCCACCTGCTGGTATGTACCCACCTACTGTGCTATGCACCCCCTCGCGGCCTTGTACGCTATCCCCGTATTCCGTATTTACCCCCGTTGTCGGAATAACTGAATTTGAACTGAATAACTGAATGCATGAACGCCCCGCTCCGCCCCGCCCCGCCGCCCTTCTCCTCTGAGTCAATGTCATAAGTACCATGTCATAGTCATAAGTAGCAAGTTAAGTGACTCTCGCGCGGGGCAACACGAGGCTGCGCCTGCCTTCCTCGTCTCCTGATCGTAAAACTCGTATCTAGTGTATACAACGTCTATTACAAGCCTGCTCCTTCTGTGCCTCCCGTCCCGGATCTTGTTTTGGTGGGCTGCGCTGTGCCTGTGCCTCCCAGTGACACTCTCTTTCTGAGGTTCCCAGATCTCGCCGGGCTGGTAAGTAATTATACCGCGCAGTGGGCTCATGGCGTACTCACTTACTTACCATGCACGCAACGTTACGCCGTCCGTACCTGAAATTCGCAGTCTTTCGTCGCCTACACATGTCCGGCGCCTGGCCTAGAGGTTTAGACGTCCTACATGCATACATAAGTGCGCGGATTCATTCACATTCCGTCCAGACTTCGGGATTCTTCCGAGTGACATCAATTATCCTATCCAGCCAGCACGCACGCACATAATGCGGCGCGGGCGGGCTACGTGTTGCTGTCCGACGCGCGCGCGCGTATGTAGGTTCCGGATCAGAATGCGTCTAGAAGTATAGAATAGAACGCGTGTAGAATCTAGAAAAGAAGGTTATCCGGGCCCGCCGAGATCGAGTAAGTGGAGGGTTTACGGACGGGGGGTGGCGCGGAATTCCAGATAACAATTGAATAGCGTGGGGCCGTTCGCTAGTGGATGGCGTAGGCTTTCCGTCTCGGGAGGGCTAAGTTTTGGGGTGGGCGCCGAGCGCGGAAAAAGGCAGCCTTCCGTGTTCGTGTTCGTGTTCGATATCCGAACCCGATGCGGAAGTCCCTGCGTCGTGCGAGCGTTCGTTCAAATGCAACGCGTAGTTCATTCCCTCATCACCGGCGTCTTTCTTCCGCCGATTCGGTGGGCGGTGCCTGGAGCTAAAGTGAGCGCAGCGCGTAAATCAGGGGCAGGGTCCGACACGTGATCGCGTCAAGTAACCTTGTTCTTCCAGAGAATTCAGTTCTCGAAGCAAAGGATTCAGGTCACGAAGCATTCCACGCGCGAAAATTCCCATAGCAACGGGAGAACCAGCATACATCTAGATTAAATCGCGGCCCAAGGAGGTAAAGTAGTACCCCAATACCGCTCCCTAGTCCGCACCAAGGTCGACCGACACGGGCAGCGCGTCCACGCACGCGCGGATCTGTTTGAGCGTCGCGACGCGGTCGTAGTTCGCCGCGCCGCACCCCTCCTTGGTGCACCTAGCCGCCCAGCACGCGCGCGCCTCGGGCCAGTCGCACATCCCGCCGACGGGCACGCCGAGCTCCGCGCCCAGCGGCGCGCCGTCCAGCTCGCGCCCGATGCGCGCCTTGAGCGCGCGCCACGAGCGGTTGTCGAGCGGCGTGACCGCGCACGCGGCGCAGTGGAACGGGTCGCCATTGCCCGCGAGGAAGCGCGCGGGGCTGTCGAGCAGCGCGCGCAGCGCGGTGCGGCGCACACGGTGGAGGTGGAGCAGCGCGAGGAGCGCGGGCGCGGAGAGGCGGGCGAGCGCATCGGCGTGGGTGGGGTCGAAGAGGCTGAGCGGGAGGGTGTAGGTCGAGGCGAGGCGCGCTTCGGGGCGCCAGCCGAAGTGCGTCGCGAGGGCGTAGAGGCGGAGGGGGTGCGCCGCGAGCCATTTGGGGGTGGCGAGCGCGGTGCGGAGGGAGGAGAGGGGGCCGGGGGCGTCCCATTTCTCGGCGAGGAAGACGACGGACTCGAGCTCGTCGTAGCTGGTCCACGGGGGCGTGTAGAGGCCGCACATGAGGCGTAGGAGTGGCTCGACGACGCCGTCGGGCTCGTGCGTCGCGATGGGCTCGCTCATGTGCCCGCCCTGTGGCGCAGGCAGCGATAAAATAGTGCTGAACAGGCCCGAGGTCGTGCGGAGGGTGTACGAATCCAGCCGGTAGTGCGTCCCATCGGACGACTGCAGCACAATGTCGGCCTCGGGCCAGGAAAACGCGGGGTGGTAAGAAATAGACACGCCGAGCGTACTCTGCTCGTATGCACTGGGCTTTAGATTCTGCTCCTGCGGGGCGGCCATGGCGGCTAGTGTGCGTAACCTTGGACCTACTGAAGCGTGAATACCGCGTGTTTAGGGAACGCACCTCGAGGCGGTCCACGTGGAGATACTAGCATTCGATTTCAGGGTTGAGTTAGGGTGATTGTGGGAACTTGAGGCGACGCGGGAGACGTGCCATGGTTGTGATTGTCGATCGTCCGGGGGCAGTAAGAAGGCTGATGCGCACGCTTGCGTCCCCGCCGGCGATTGCAGGATCCACGCCTGTCGCGGGCTCATTAGCCGGGTACAAGACGGGGACCGCAGATCTTGATCAATCATGGAGGTTCTTTGCGATCCAGACGAATCCTGATAGATATTGAAACAAGAAACAAGACGAAAAAAGACGAGAATGCAAGGTGCCAAGGTCGCTGGTGCTACCAAATCCCGCTGCGGAGAGGCCAGAGTCCAAAGACCGCCAGCGCTTTGCAGATCCCCATCCACGGGTGGAACTAGGCGGCAAAACAAGAGTTCTTGGACAGGTCTTGAGAAAACTTCGGAAAACCGGTCCGATTATTTGTGCGCCCGGCCGCGCGCCTCTGTATGTGCATGTGTGGCAGCAGCGGTAATGTCCGGATTTCGGGAAGGACGACGCGGAAGTAAATGAATAATTAGGATCGCGGTGCGGCCACTATCCGTCCGGCGGTTTAAGAGTTTCGTGCCCGTTTGGTGGCTTATGAGCTTGTGTGTTTTTGGGGGGGTTCGGTCGTCCCGGGCGACTCGTGAGGTTTCCGAGGCAGCGTGAGAGCCGCGGGGAAATCCGAGTCAGATAGGGGCGGACCGGGCACGACCGAACCTGTACACAAGGACCGCAAAGGGACGGCGAACGAGCCCCAAAGCAGCCCAAGTGTCAGCAAAGAAGCGAAGAGGGACGGGCGGGTGAGGAAAAGTTTTCGAGCGAGCGAGGTTTTAGAGCAAGCAAAAAGGTTTTGCTTGAGCACTGATGCGGAGGCAAAACGCGATATGTGGCAGTGTGATCGGAGGTACTCCGATCACACGGAACGGGACGTAAGACGGAACGGAAATAATCCTTCATTAACCTCTACTAACTTGTCTAGCACTCAGGCCCAGTGAAAACACCGTCTCGACGGGTATCGGAAGGTATCGGGCGGTATCATATGGCCTAAGAAAGCCTTGAATTTGTCTTGAAGCTGTCTAATCCCGTATCCTAAATCGTAGTAAATGCCTCTATGACATCATACAACTCTCAAGAATTTGCAAGTCCCTCGGGGCGATCGGGCGCATGAGTCAGTGATGCGTCCACCAAGCGGAGTTTGAAACGACTCTTCCTTCGTACTCTCACCATCGACCGCCTTCTTCGTCGGTGCTCGCTCCCTCCTCCTACCCGCAGATCACGCAGCGGCTCCCATATCTCACTCTGGGGGTCTGCCCATGTCTCTTCCCTCTGGTGCACACGTATGAGCTCTTTGGCGGCCTGTTTTCAGCGCAGCAAACCTTATACCGATACCAGCCTCGATGTCAATTCAAGTTTGAGCACAAGCCTGCAAGCTTGAAGCCTCAAAATGCAAGACATCTTCAATGTGTCTCAAGCCACCAAGCCGTCAAGTTCTCAAGGTCCTAAAGCCTCTCAAACGCGGGAGCAGCAGCAGGCAGTGGTACCAAGCAAGACACGGGACATTTACGAAATCCGAGTTTAAATTGAATTATGCGCGGATATGAGGTGCGATAGACACATTTCGCCGACGAGGTCCTCTTCGGGTAGCTATGAGGTCCTCCCAAAACAAGATATAACCTGCTTCAAGATGTCCTCCCCAACAATCCCCCAGTGGGATATCAAAAGACAATCGCCTCAACGAGTCAAAACACTATCAAGGTCAGAATCGTCAACCTAAGCTAACAGTTAATTCCCAGTGAAAACACCGTCTCGAGGGGTATCGGTCGGTATCAGCTGGTATCGCACAGTCCCAAAAAAGAAAATTAAGACCGTTCGAGACCGCCCGATACCAGTTGATACCAGAGCTCGTAAAAATGGGACTTTTAGCTAATTTGTATCGGGCAGTATCAAAAAGTATCAATATTTTTGCATTCTTATTAAAAATACACCGGGGTACACCGCTCCTCCCTCCTGCTCGGCGCTCGCGCTCCCCACGCTGCCCGCTCCCCCGTGCCCTCCTCCTTCCACGGATGTCAGCGCATGCAGTCAGCTCCTGATGTGGATGGGTTAGATCTCCTTCCCCTGCCTTCGATTCGCCGCCGCCCCGCTGCTCCTCGCAGCTCGCCCAAGTCGCAGCTTCTCCACCGACCACGGCGCGAGCTGCGCACAGTCGGCCGGTTCCCGAACCGATCTTCCCTAGCGCTCCTAATCCGAGAAATACGCGGAGCGCAGGAGCCCCGTGGTCAGGAATGCCGGTGCGCGCGAGATGCCGCTGCTTGACTTGGGATTTTTCGCCTGCGGGAATCACGATAAAATAGTGAACGGTGGTAGGCGATATCGAAGAACATACATTACTTTCGATAGTATTGGCAGTGTCGTGAATTGTCGACGTCGTTTGGACAACATATGGCGAGAATAAAACAATATTCAACGAACATTAGCTCCCAAGAGTAGAAATGAAGTCAATCACGTATGAGTGTTGCGCTTGGTTTATCTCCTTGGTGTGAATACAGCGGACGAAAGGCTACAAATATTGATATCAATCAAAAGGCCAGGCCCTCGAAGGGTGTTACTACGCACCAGGGATATATTACTGGTGAGGATTGCTAATGCATTCGCCCGAGTATACGTTGCCCGGCGTTATCGATGCTCTGTCTTGAACATCTTGATCTCGATGGCTTGAGGTGTATTGTGATTCGGATCATCCGCGGGCAAGAACAGCTTGACGATTCTGACCTTGATAGTGTTTTGACTCGTTGAGGCGATTGTCTTTTGATATCCCACTGGGGGATTGGATTAGACAGCTTCAAGACAAATCCAAGGCTTTCTTAGGCCATACGATACCGCCCAATACCTTCCGATACCCGTCGAGACGGTATTTTCACTGGGGTTAATTAGTAACATCAAGCCTTTTGTCCATGACCATCGCATTCGATCCTTTCACACCAGAAAGTTTCGGGAGCACGTGACATCTGTTTTTTGTCTTCGAAACATCCCATTTCGACTCCAACCTGAAATCGAACCCCATACTTCTCATCCCAGCTCTCCCGGAATCCCATCGATTTACTATATCGGGCAAATCGACGCATTTCGGGCGGGCTTATGTGAGAAGTATCGGGTGCCGTTTCGGCTGCCTGTCTTCCTAGTCCGAAACTGACAGTTTCGGGGACAAAAAACTGGCTCCTGAAACTTCTTTATTCCCAGTGTGTTTGCTCGTCCCTCAGTCTCTGTTCTCTGGGCCCAGCATCTGGTGATTGGAGAACCCAGATTTACCGTCCCGCTGGGCGATAATCGTGAACAATCAAACGGAACTAACTAAGCCCAACTAGGTGCGTGGGCGCCCCGGCGCAAGTACACTTGCCCCTTCCGTTGGTCTCAACGGCTGTATCCGCACCGTTCCGCGCCCCGAAAGCCATTCAATACGGATATGCGCGCGGTGGCCAATCTGAATATCACGGCGAAGACGGCGACACATCAGACTTTTGACATTCAGCTTGTGAGCTTGTACAAGGTCAAACAAGGTCAGACAAGGTCCCAAGCCCCACCAAAATGCACGCAAGCTCACAAGCTCACAAACCTATGTCTCGATTATCACAAGGTCACTCGTTCGACCCCGTGTAGTGGTATAAATCTGGAATGAATTGTTCCAATCACCATGACTAGGTATGGTATGGCCATAAGAATTTGTAAGAAGCATCCTCCGATATTTCACAAGGTTTTCCCACTCTATGCTGAAATTTTCGAGAGGTTTTTTCTTCCGATTTGACCTCGTTTGACCTTGTGAGCTTGTCACAAGGTCACAAGGCCAAACAAGCTCCCAGCTGATTGTTAAATGGCTGATGCATAGAGCGGATATGCGGCTGGCTCGGAACCCCGATCAAAGGCCTGGTTGACGGTTATCCAAAGATACACACTCGGCATTAGTTACTGGCATCTACCTGCTAAACGAACTTTCGCGTCTCAGCGTTAGGTAATAGCGTTCGGGCGAGCCTCGGTGGCCCTGGAGAGCTGACAAGAGTCTGATCAATTTTTTTATAAAGACGAGTTGTCGCCTCATCACAGAGATCCCAGACATGTTTCGGGCCGTTCTTTCAACGGTCTCCAGTCTCGCGCTTCTTGCGTCCGCCGCGCGATATCCATTTTTTGGGACCCTCCAGATGACCAACTCCTCCGGAGTTCTGAACGTCGTGATCAACAACACCTACTCTCCCATCAACCTCTTCGACCTGCACGTCCAGTCCGATCTCGCCAATCTTATCGACACCTTGCAGGCGAACGACACGGACATCCGCGTCGTAGTATTCTCCAGCGCAAACACGGACTTCTTCCTAGCCCATATCGACCTGAATTACTTCCTCCCCGGCTACGGTGCGCACCTTTTTACCACAAGGAATAATGCTTGACACCGACGACAGAGTCTCCCCTACCGGAATTCGACCCTGGACTGCCGGACATGTCGTTCCCCGTCGCTCTTCTCTGGAACATCACACAGCTGCCCCAGGCAACCATCGCAGTCATTGAGGGCGTCAGTACCTCCCTCCCTCAGTGGCATCCAAGTGGAAACTGACCTCCAAAAGCGCACCCGCGGCATTGGCAATGAGTTCCTGATGGCGTGCGACATGCGCTTCGCCAGTAAGTCGCCCTCCGTGCTCCTCGCGCAGTTCGAGACCTCCTTCGGGTTGAATCCCGGTGCCGGTGGTGAGATGTATCTCGCGCAGCTCATGGGTCGTGGCCGTGCGTTCGAGTACACGCTCGCCTCCCTAGACGTTGACGCGGTCACCGCCGAACGCATCGGGTGGATCAACCGGGCGTTTGACACATCCGGCGACCTGACCGCGTATGTGCAGGCTCTCGCTGCGCGCATCGCCTTATTCCCCCCTGCGGCGTGCTCCTCGCGCAGTTCGAGACCTCCTTCGGGTTGAATCCCGGTGCCGGTGGTGAGATGTATCTCGCGCAGCTCATGGGTCGTGGCCGTGCGTTCGAGTACACGCTCGCCTCCCTAGACGTTGACGCGGTCACCGCCGAACGCATCGGGTGGATCAACCGGGCGTTTGACACCTCCGGCGACCTGACCGCGTATGTGCAGGCTCGCGCTGCGCGCATCGCCTTATTCCCCCCTGCGGCAATTGTGGGCACTAAGCAAGGGATCGACGCGGTGAGTCGGCCCCCCCGGGACGTGCTCGTTCGAGACACAGAATGTCATCCGGAGCCTCGTGCCGACCTCCGCGGCACAGGCATTTGCGATGAAGTTTATTGAGGCGACGCATAACCAGAACGTTGGGCCGCTGGAGCTTAATTATGGCGAGGAGGTGTTGAAGCTATACGAGTGAAGCAGGGTTTTCGGTATTTTCTTTGTTGCCTTTGTGCTCCAGTGTACCGCAGAACAGAGCAGAAAATTGAAAGGGATTGAGTACAATGTCAGAAAACTATAGAACTGCTTCCCTGGGGTAGTGCCCTCGAGCTCGAGAAATCGAAGAAGACCCTCGTCCACAAACATGCTCATGATCGTGTGTGCACGGGCGTAAATACGTATTACGCATTGCTAAAGCATAAAACCTGGTGCTAAGAATATGTATGGGATGAAGCTACATATCAATTGTACGTTCGAAGACCTGGGGAGCGAAACAATGCATTTTTGATTCCTCAGTATCGCTGTGCCGGCCCGATTCGACCCAATGGCAGCCCGAAGGGTGCATAATCTCCTTCCAGCAATTTCGAGAGGGCGTGGTAATAGGCGATTAAGGATGTGATGATACCAAAGGCGCCGGCCGCCTTTGGGAGACTACGGCGAATGTGTCAGTGTCATGACACGAGGAGGCAGCAAAGACAAGGGCGGAAAGGACGTACCCAGACCTGGTACTGAAGTTGGAGACTCCGAAGAAGAGGTATGTGGCCGTCAGGAAGATAAAGAAGAGGATCCACGTTATGTGACGTCTTATCGACGCAATGCTGTAAAATACGCATTAGCCATCCGCTTTGAAATAGGAGTGGACTGGAGAAAATAAACATACCCTAGGATTATTGTGACCATCATCCACGCCATGAAATAGATGCCGATTGCGCTTCTGAACTCTCCCGGCGTGTATGCGCCCGCTATGCCCGTACCGGGAATGATAAAGAGTCCATAGGACATCCAGAACGACCCGTACATCGTGAACACTAGGAACGATGAGTGGGTGGCAAGTTTCAACTAAAAAGGTATGATGCGCACCCGCTGCACCGTATCCATTGCCTCTGGGGAAGTGCCACATTCCGGCCATGAAGGTTGCTAGACCACCAGTAAACAACGACAGTCCCAGAACACCATTAGCTTCGTTGACGTGGCGGGTGTTGAGCTCATAAAGCGAGAGCACGAAGAGCGTCGTGGCGAAGGCCATCATTCCTCTGCCGTATTCGCCGTGAGCGCTGGCAAGATATCAACGGGCAGGTACTTGCAAACCAGTGGGGTTTCCTATGAAACCAGGGCGGCCCCCGGCGTTACTCGGAGCGATTCCTCTCCTGCCAGTGCCATTAGCCTCGAGGTCGGACATGGTTTAAGCACTTGAAGTTCGTCTGTGTGAGGGGTGGAAGGAGGTATTTGTCGAACTCCACGCACGAACACAGGGCATTTTATACGCTGCAAGACGGCATTATTATTGCTGCTGACGTCAGTGTTAGGTTAGAAATAAGTCATTTGCGGAGTACCTGTGAAAACATGAGGCATGGAAGAAACGACGAGTTCATGGCGCAACGAATGTGTCCGTTTGCCTCACTGAGCACAGTGAGCAGCTAGGTGACGTCAGTGTCAGCGAAGTCGACAAGGATGGATGTTTGTCACGAATCGGCACAGGCCGGCAGAACATGCTGGTTTTGGTTTTCTTCTATTACCAACGTCGGCGTCAGGGAACGCGTCAGAGACGACTACAACGGTAATGGCCGGCGTAAAATGAGGAAAAAGAAATTCGACGAGTTGCAAAAAAAAAAAACTACTAGTAATGAACCATTTACTTGCAATGAATCGAAACCTAATTAGGGGCAGTCAGAGTAGCGGATTCTGGAGGGATTATGCAGGGATTAAGGGAGTGATTATGGAGGGATTATGGATTTATTAAAGCCCATAATCACGCAGAATCCTTGCAGAATCGCAATCAATTTTGACCGCCCCAAATGTTGGGGGATTATGGTGACAGGATTATGCCGACGTGATTAATCCACGATTAATCCCCGAGGCCATAATCCACCATAATCACATAATCCTTTTTGAATCGCCTCCAGAGGCGATTCGACGATTATGGGGGATTATGAATTTAAAGGATTCTCCCATGCTTTAATAATTCCATAATCCTTCCATAATCCTAACACATAATCCCTCGAGAATCCTTTACTCTGACTGCGCCTATTGTCTGAACGATCAGGACCGATGATTATTGGTTTGGAGGCCGTATCCAGAATCCGGACAAAAATTTGAATTTGTCTGGATAAGGTCAGCCCCAGAGTCCGGACAAATGGGCTGCGGACCCGGAGGCGGTCAGATTCAGCTGTCCGGACATGGTCCATCAGTTCCAAATGGTCACTTGGTGGAGCGGATAATTTTGTCGGTTGTAGACTTCCTTCTGCATATCACTTGCCTGTGCCATTCAAGTCTTGTTGCTACATTTTATTTTTCCTTTTGGGATCCGTGCTCATAAAGTCTTCGACGAGCTGATGGCGGAGCGGGACGGTCTAAGACAGTTGCCAGCCTGAACATGGTACGATGCAAAGGGAAACCAAATATTCATATTTTGGAGCTCCCCGAGGACGATTGTGTAGACGAGTAATTTAATTGTATTTTTTCGAAGTTTTTTTGGTTTATGAACGGTTCTACTGGGTATCAACGGGGACAAACACGAAAAAGAAATCGAAAAAGGAAAGAGGGAAGGGAAGAGAGGAGAATTTCGTTGGAAACCCCGATGACCATCCAGATGTTTACTTATTAAATAGAAAGAAGAATGAATTATCTGCCAGTCACACAATTATCTGCCACTTCTCAGTTTCAAAGTACACATGGCTAATGGCAGCAGTTTGAAAAGGCAATTAGTCTCTATATTTTTAATCCACATCCCTTATTAATTTCATGATTTTACGAGGCCTACGCATGATGCTACGAGGCCCGTGGCAGATAGCCGTACAGCCACATGGCAGATACCACCCAGTTGATCCTTCATAAACCGTTTTTCGCACGTCAGATCCGGTGTCCGGACAAAAATTGGGTCAGACCTAGGTCTGGCCCAGAATCCTGACACGATTTGCCCGCCCCATCCGGCCAAAAGTCCGGACAAAATTCTAAACGGCCGAAAACTTTTCGGCCGTTTAGAAATTTTGTTACGACCTCCCATAAGATAACTTGGGTGTGATGGGCCACGGCACGGCCCGGCAAACTCGCACTTATGTCTTTTTTTGTTTGTCTGCTTTCTTACTGTGTAATTAGAGGTCTGTCGGTTTGATATCCGATCTTCTTCTGTCCTCTTTATATCTTAGTCGGGCATCAGCTTTACAAGCCGAACTTGGTTAATATATCAGACCAAATGCCGTTAATGACCGTACTGCCAGTATTTAAGCACCGCTTAAAACACTTAGTCATTATAATCAGTCATTATCTCCAGGCCAATTGAGCAGTACAAGTCAGGGAATCATGATAAGTACACCATGCCATAAAATTATGATGTGATCTGTAAGTGCGGCGTCGTAATGTAAGATGTTCAAGACATAGATTGAAGTCAGTCTTAGACTCTTAGCACCGTGCAAAATGGCGAGTGAATTCTGTACGGGACGGCATATTCCACGGCACAGCCGTGACGGGTACACGGGTAGGTTGAGGCAGATAAAGAAGTCAATTTGTCACCTCATATCACTGCTTTGTGGAAGTCCAAAGAAATCTTAGTCAAAACAGGTGTCAATGGCAGGATTGGACGAGGCGGCATTTCACCAGCATATTTGCTTGATCTCCGCTGAATTTAAGATCAGGTTTCAGGCTCTGTTGAGCATTTTCATCAACAGAAGCAACACAGTTTTGCCTTCAGTGAGGGGAGGAAATTGAATATTGAGATGAAAGTTGGAACTTCACCATCACTTCCGGAACCTCCCGCCTTTGTGTTGAACTCCACCCGAATGATTCTAACCGCTCTCCCGATAATAATGTTGGGGACACGGCACACACACCGTTTAGACGATTTCAAGAGCAGAATGGGCTTGATATACGCCGTCCGTGTGAGTGTGAGCCCGTGCCGTACCCGTGCCGCGTCAAACACGAAAAATCTCGAATAGAACGGGCACGACACCCGTGCCACGGCTGCGTGGAACCGTGTCGGCGGTCACGGGCAGCAGGCCCAAACTCACGCAACTACAACTATATGCTCCACAATTCACCTACGAATGACTGATCAGGACTTGGAATGTTACCTGTGCTACAAAGTCCGACCCAAATAGTACGGCTGACTCCGAGCTGCGCCGCAAGCAATTCAGGATCACATTCCTAGTAGGAGCTCATAGATTTCCTTAGATTCGGAACCTCGCCCCGTTAGAGCTCGACGCAAGCAAATGGGTGAGTTGTTTCAATTCGTTTGCATTCGGAGCGATCCCAATTACATCAGATCTATCCTTTGATTTGACGGAGAAAATCCGCGCGCAAAATAGAGCCCAAATCGCCGCCACCTCGTGCAAACTCCCACCAACAGATCCAGTTCGGAACCAGCGTGGGAGTCGACTGGCCTCGCGCAGCGGCGCTCGAACCGGCATCCGTTGAGTCCGTACGCAGCCCTGTGCATCCGGGGGAGGTGCAGTTATGCACGCGACGCTGGCGTTGGAGAGCGTATACGCGTGCCTCTCGCGCTCATGTTCCGGGACCTAAACCCGTCGTGCGGGACTCAGTACTAGCGGTTCACCATACGGGCTTGTTATTTCTCCAAGGTACGAGCACGCTGCTCCGAACTTCCGCGGCGCTGTTGTACTGTATGAATCAATGGCCGTATGATGCATATAGGTAAGTAATCTGGAAGCCCACCAGCGCGAACGACTCACCGGTTGACCAAAAGCCATTCAACTTGCGAACACGGACTTGAGGTGCGCATGGCCCGGGATTCGCCGAGCGGAGCGGAGGTTACGTGTATACTCTGGAAGGCGCCATCTGAAGAAGAAATACACTCTTTTACGGTGCGCAGCTTATTTCCGATGCCCGTCCCAGACCTAACAAGACCAATTTCTCTAGTGCCGAACTTTATCTGCGGAGGGCCGATCCGTACAATTATCCCCGTCCCCCGCATCAATTCAGCTCATGTGTTCGAATGCGTCGAATCCACCATTCGAATTCACCCGAGCATAAATAAGGAGGAACCTTCCTTTTTTTTGCTTCCCATCCATCTACTGGTTCTTTCATGTCAAGGACCAAGGGGAAGTACAAAACTCCGAAGGACACTCGGTGACCGGATGAATGTCACCGAATGAATGGCTTAGTTACGGGCGACTAAGAGATCTGAGACCCACCATTTGAGGATAACGAAAAAGTGTGGCTAAAATTATTTAATAGCAGATACAGGGTTGAGCTGAGTCGGATTCAGAATCGTCTGTTCTCAGGCGAAGCCATCGAGGAGATTCATAGCTGAGGAATGAAAATATTGTTACTGAACCCACGTACCATTCATTTGTATAGATACTTGAATACCAGAGAAGTCATTTCTACTGTAAGTGTGCACATGTGCGAGCTGTAGTTTTGCAAAGGGCTCCGAAAGAGAGAGAAAGAAAAATGTAACCCAATAAGCCTGTAAAAAAAAGAATGAGCATCGAGAGAATCGAACCTGCACGAGAATCGAAGAAAAGATTACGAGAGATCAACACAGCCACTATGAACTCACAAAAAATGAAGGAGTTTTAAAGGACAGCCACTAAGGACACTTCAACACTGCCCCTAAATTCTATAGCACAGCCCCTATTTCTTTTACAAACTTAGATTGGGACACTTTGTAACCACACCTCGAAAACCTCATTTCGGTTGATTATAAACGATTACATAAGTACTCGTAACATAAGTACTCGTAATTGTTGGTCCTGTCGTCGCGTTATATCAGGAGCAAGTCAGGATGAAAACAAGATCATGTGGTGCCAGCGCTCAGACTGAACCCCCACCATGTCGCCCTCAACGGTCCAACTCAGCGCCCAAGACGTTGCCCGCTACAATATAATCCGCGAACTTGTCGAAACAGAGCGCAAATACGTGCAGGATTTCGACCTCCTGCAGGTCCACTTTTTCTTCCACTCATCTCTCCTCGCTGACGAATAACTATCCCCAGAAATACGCGAATTCCGTGGAGGAGAGCAAGCTGCTTGATCACTGTCGAAGGAAACGGGAGACAACACTGGCAGGAGACAACGTGGAAGTCGCTCATGTGACCACTACGGCTATCTTATCGCCTTCGGTCCAAGGCATAGTAGTATCTTCGGCCGAGAGCCATTGCGATTACAACTTTCCAAACAAACTGCTGTGAATCGGTAGCACGGAATAGTCAAGTATTCCCAAACTTCTATCTTTGTTATTTCTAGAATCACTCACGCTTTGCGGGGGAAATTTGGGTGTGTTCGAACACATTGGAACACCGAACTGAAGGCGGAAACGATCACAGCAGCTGAAATTAACTAAGGTCAGATCATTCGGGGCACTACATCCGTTGAGCGCGGAATTTGAAGTGGGAGACCGCAAACTGAAACCATGGTTAAAGATTAAGGTCGTACCCTTCTTGGACGATGGTAACCTTTTCTTCGTCTGAAAACGCCGGCGAATTAAGCAGGCGAAAATTGAATAAAACATAGAACTTAATATTGCTTCAATGACCTAGTCCGTGTATAATGACCGAGCCCTACAACATTGCCTGGTTGTCGACATGGCGGTTCAGTGTGAAGATCTTTGTTCATCCCGCTGCAAATGAACTTCATTGGTGGCAGTGGCGTGTCCCGGATAACTCGCTGATTCCGTTGAAGGGCCAGAATGCATGGTTATGTATCCGAACTGCTTATCGACTTTAGCAGAAGGCGGGTGACGTTTTGTAGTCGCCAACGCTTCGATGCGTGAATCGATAGCGGCGAAATCTCTCATCTGAGATGATCTGGTAAACAGTGGGCGGGCAGCCTGCCACATCGCTTGCACCTGTACCACGTCCCCGCGTCGCATCATGATGTCCTCGATCTCATCCATAGACTGCGCGCGGAGCCGGTGAATGTCCAGCTTCGTCGCGCCTTCCAGTGCAGTGCGATAGAGGCCAAGAGCCGTCCCCTCGTCCGCTAATTCGAGGTAGACATCCGCGAGACACCGAAGGGCGTGGAATGTTAAGATCTTGTTTTTGGACTCCCGGATGTGGGACGGATGTCCGTCTGGATATCGAGGATGTATAGGTGGCGGTAAGAGTCCTCCATTCCGACGGCCACCAGAAACTCGCTAGCCCGTGCGCAAAGTTCCAGAGCGTGGGAATGATTCCCCAGAAGGACGCCGTGGGCAAATGCCTCCTAAATGAGTAGCAGGCCTGCTCGCCGGCTATTCGATGGGAGGCCCCAGGATAACGTCGATTCGGAGACCAGTTTTATCATCTCATGTCCATCGTTGAGTGCCTTCGCAATGTTCATTTTCATTTCGAGAATCCCAGATCTGATTCCACCATTGCGAGTGTGCCGGCCAATCGTCCAGTCAAGGTCGAGAACCTGCCTTGCCTGCGAAAAGTTTCTGCGCAAATAATGATGGAATGCGGTGGCGAAATGGAAACGATGAGCTGGATGGCAATGAAAGCGGGACATTAGTTCCGAGGTATCCATGTCACTGGACCTCTCGTATCTTCCTCAGGCTCAATGTGACGATGGACAGTCTGGAAGTATTCAATGTCATCACTGATCAAAATGTCTGCACGTGCATCGACAACGGGAAGGATCCTCGTTTATGGGTTTCGAGGTCGTATCTGACTTTGACCCTCCCAAAATCTTTGTCCGAACTTTCCGCCGGGCAAGGTAAAAAGAAATTGTCCGAACTTCGCATCTGGCAGTCCCCTCAACAATTTTTTGTCCGAACTTTGATTCTTTATATAGTGGTGTCCATCGCGCTGAACCCATGCCCCGTATTTCATCAGATATTCCTTCGCGCTGTCGCTAACGCTGATGAGGCCCGTTGCCACACCATCAACGATTGGGAGAAGTATCCGGAGCATCTCGGGAAAGGTGGTGTCGACAATGATAATATTTGGCTGATTAAGCCTTCAGAGTGTCGCAGCTGAAGGGAAAGGAGCGCGTCAACTATCTCGCTTCCAAGGTAAGGTGCACCCCATCCATCCTCGACAAATGTCACGTGTAATCTCCTTATCCGGTGAAACAGAGAAAAATATTTTCTATTGGAATGACTAGGGACATTAGAGCAAATCATCTTGACCAGATTGCAGAAGTAGAGGCAAAGAACCTATAAAATAATATTCGGCCTTGCCCAGTCCTCATGGGTTGAGGAGTTAGCAATTTAGGCAGCAGCGTCGGTTCAGATCATTAATCGATCGCGGTTGATGGGAGTTGATGTGCCTTGCTTATCGGTGTAACTCCTCAACACACGATGATACGGCGCATCTGGCGCTAACCGTGACATCCCGCTATTTTGTGAGTCCTAGGACTATTCCGAGTCCTAGGGCTACCTTGCCCGGTGCTATACAATTAGGGTCAGAGCTGAGCTCCGAAGCTGCTGGTCATATATCAATGATGCTGAGAGAACCGTAATGTTATCCTGGGCATACTACGGCTTGGTCCCATTCCATGGGGGTCGGCATAGTAGTCCGAGGGGTATCAGGAAGTTCATTAGATGTAGTCCACAACCTATACCTAGGGGCGGGTTACACTACAAAGAGCTAGGTATTACCAAGGAGGTTACACCAAAAGCCTAGACAAAGATTAAGTACCAAGTTAGACACAGACGGCTGGATGGAACCAGTCCGAGGAACTATAAGTCATCGTCCAAGGACAAGGGCTTTGACCGGACATGATCATGTTCGAGGACGTACTACAGTCCGAGGACTATGTTGAATATGATACTTATGATGTCCCGAGGACCCTTGCGGGTGCCCCCGGACCGCTCATACGAGCAATAGGAGACATTGTTGACGTCTGAGGAGCCCTTGCGGGTGTCCACTGACCCCTCACACGCTTACAAACAAGAACACTTAGATGTCCTAGGAGTCCATCGCGGATGTCCCGGGACCACTCTAAGTCGTTCCATGGGCACAATTCCGGTGGATTCCGGAATGATCAGAACATGTGACAGGCGCGACGCGTCCCAAGGAACCAAACTAGACCAAAGTGATCGGTGGATGATCGATCACAGCAGGCTGAAACGTTGAGGCTGAGCCGTCGAGGACGTAGACAGCCGGCAGAGGTACTCCGTGGCTTACTCACTAAGCTGGACAAATGGGATGGATTAGCAACCATGCCAGGGCAGGACGCGAGTGTCCGAGGAGCCGGGACGAACACGAATAGGTTCGGCCAGTCCGAGGGCATTTGAAATATACCCAATATAGGCCCTAGGAGTCAAAGGATATGACTACTAGGTGCCGAGAACACCCCAAACTAGAGCGGCTCGCCACGTATACCCTCCCTATCCCGCCCGGACTGTCTGTTTCTCTCATCTCATCGTATTTCTCATTACTCAGTTCCACTCTGTCATGTACCTCTCTATTTACTATAAAAGACCATGTAGAACACACCCTACAGCAGTTCATTCGTGCCCCAGTACTTGCCTAGGCGGTTGCCAACAGCATTTGCTTGTTCAAGGGCCTTGTGTTCTCTGTATCAGCGCGGAGATTCGTTTATAAAAACCTATCCTCTTGTGTAGATTCATTAACAGGAAGTTCGATTGTTGGCTACTTTGTGCTTTAAGGTCATCTAAGCCCCTACTGTGTGGTGGTCTTGCTGCAGTTTGTATTCAAAGGTCCCTTCTTAAGTGGCAAGGTCAGGCATTGGAATCAACCCCGTTTAGCAGGTTGGTCGTGTATCAAACGAGCCATTGGAATCAGCCCCGTTTAGCAGGCTGGTTGTGGTCATCTATTGGAATCAGCCCCGTTTAGCAGGCTGGTCGTAGATAACTCTTGGAATCAACCCCGTTTAGCAGGTTGGTCGGAGTTCCCAGACCCCTAGGCCCCATTGTTGGCAGTCCTAGGACACTTTATCCCTCTCCCACCCCCACATTCCGTGGCCCGGGAAACCCAAGTTTGGTAGTTTGCAACTACTGGAAGCTCCTAGGACAGTTCTATTTGAACGTCTTTGAGTTGATCTCTGTCCCAATGCCCCTCGAGGAGTTCAATCTTACCTGTATACTTCAGGACGACCCAAACTTACTTGTTAGCACTTCGTATTGGTTGTGTTGTTGGTGTGTGTGTGTTGGTTGGTTTTGGTGTCTGTTTCATAGCAGCATCTCAGTCAGTCCTAGGCACGGCCATACTTAGGTGCACCGTTTCAACGATAGCCGAGGAGATCCAGATTTAATTCTGTGGATGCCTTGTATGTATTCCCATAATCTGATCGAAGGGATTTGCTCTAATGTTCCTAGTCATTCCAATACAAAATATTCTTATCTGTTTCGCCGGATAAGCTTATTAAGGAGATTACACATGATGTTTGTCGAGGGTGGATGGGGTGCACCTGAGCTATCCGAGAACAACGTGGCAAGTGCCACCACTGGAACTTTGCCGGTGTAGTGGTGAGGTCTGGTCGTTGCTTAGCGTAGCTTTGTGTGTCCATGTTTGGCGAGAGCCTCTAGCTTAGTCATCATCCAAGCCTTTGTCCACGACCATCGCATTCGATCCTTTGCGCTGCGATACCGCGGGATCTCTGGTTCTCTGGACACCATCCAGCCATTCCGTCTGTCTCCATCTGGTGATTGGAGTGATATTCGTACCCAGAAGCGCCGTTCCGACCCGACTTTCCGACTTTCCGACATCCACGTCATCCACACCATCTGCCGAACACTGCTGCTTTACCGAAACCCCCGCCGAATCGACTTCTGTTCTATCTCTGCTTCATTCCAAATCATTCTCTTTCTGCTTTACCGCTCCTGCATCATGGCCAAAGGAAAATTCCAGGGCACGACTACCAATTCACAGGCTGACGCTACTGCATCCGCAATGCGCGCGATTCTCATTCCGTTCCCGGAAGGCCTCGACGCCCTCTTTCAATCCCCATCCGACGCGCCAGACAACTACGCTGCAGCATACCATCGCGCGATCGCCTTTACGGTCCCGCTGGGTGATAATCGTGTCGCGTATCTGTGGCAGCAAGCCCTCAAAATCGGATTCCGGGCGGGTCGCGGTGAAACTCCGGATGGCGCTCCCAAGAAGGTGGCGTCCCACGACTACGTTCTCGGCCGCGAGGCGGGGCGGAAGGAGGGACATACGGAGGGCCTGCGTGATGGAAAGCAGGATGGTCGGAAGGCTGGGAAACTTCAAGGCCTGAAGGAGGGCGAGCTTGTTGGGTTTGAGAAGGGCAAATCAGAGGGTCTGAGGGAGGGAACGCGCCTGGGTTTCGTTGCGGGCAGGGATTTCGGGGAAAAGCAGGCTACGAAGCTGAGTAAAGCTCCCCTTTCCAAGCGTGTTCTCGTCGACATCAGAACGGACTCACCTGCCGCCGAGTTACTCACACCCACTTCTCCTCCTACCTCCGCCATCGTCCACGTCTCCGTGCAGACCGACATGCCGTGCATCACCATCCTTCCTTCGACCGTTCCGAGCGTGCCTCTCAATTGGGCGGACGAGCCTTCCAATTTATATGCTCCTGATCGAATTGACTGCCCGCCGCTACATCCCCGCGATCTTTCCGTCCTTCGCTCCGATTCCAGTTCTTTGACGCCGTTCGACACCCTCCGATACCGTGCTCACTGTACGCAGAAATCACCCCGTGCTTCCCACCGTTCTGCGACACACACACGCGAAGTTTCCCTGACAACTCACTGCTCATACTCCCGCATTGCGCCTCCCCACCGTGTCTTTTCCCTCGAAACGCTTCACCGCCGACGCGAATTCTTTCCTCGACTGGGATCGTGACCCGAGGCTCTCCGACCTGAGCCGAGTGCTACGTTCATTAGGATGGGCGAGATAGGTGGTACGTCGTTGGAGGTACGCGACGAGGACGTCGCTTTTGTGTTGGTGGGCAGATGTAGTGGTGAGGTCTGGTCGTTGCTTAGCGTAGCTTTGTGTGTCCATGTTTGGCGAGAGCCTCTAGCTTAGTCATCATCCAAGCCTTTGTCCACGACCATCGCATTCGATCCTTTGCGCTGCGATACCGCGGGATCTCTGGTTCTCTGGACACCATCCAGCCATTCCGTCCGTCTCCACCGGGGAGATTTCCGTGCCACCGCAGGACATTCCAAAGAGCCCGAACGGTTAGTTTAATTGCTGCCTCACCCTCCCCCTTTCCCGTTCTGTTAACCCAAGCATCTGCGCGAAGCCAGGTGGCTTCAGCCTCGCATGCATTCAACATTTCACCCCAATATGTTAGCACCCAGAACGGGGGTGCGATTTCTGGGTTCAACCAGGTGTGCATGGATTTCCGGCTATTGAACCATGCTTGACTGAGCATTGTAAGCATATCATCCAAAATGGCAAGCATTGGCAAGGCAAGGAACCCGAGGATTTCCTCGATGTCCTTGGTCGGATCTGCGGCTGTAAACACTGTGGTGACTCATGCATTTTTGGTGGCGAAAATGCAGGCACAAACATGTCTGGTGTTTCGCTCTGTTTTTACCACAAAATTGAAAAGACTGAATTTTGCCGGACTCGTTTGTCCGGCCAATGCGGACCGAGTATTTTCACTCTTTTGTGAGAAAAACAGTCTCTTTTTGGACAGATTTTTCCGTCGCACACAAAAATCATTTTGAGTTCGGCAAACAGCTATTGAACAAAGGATTTCTTTGTTCAACCTCTGTTTCGATGGTCAAAAATGATGTTTTTGTGGGTCGTAAAATGAACCCTAAACATGGTCAAATTTCACTTCATGTGTTGCAGTGAAAAGGAAAGGATTTTCAGTTGATGTTGAGAAAGAGAAAATCAGGAGAAAAAATCGGTTCTTTTCAGTTTCCCATCAAAAAAAGAGGGAAACAGCAGACATGTTTGGACCCCCCCTTTGGGTTCCAAAAATGCATCGGCCACCGCAGTGAAAACAGCCCAAATTGAGCTCCATAATACTTGGAGGTGAAGGCCGTGGCACGGCCCGGCAAACTCGCACTTATGGGGTTTTTTTTCCCCCTCTAGAATTGCAAACACAATGTCCGCCCCAGTGATAAGAAAAGAACAAGTTTTCAGTACTTAGAAGGTCGTGGGTTCGGTGCTTGCCCTTTCCTTAGACTAAACTACAGCAAATATGCTCTAAAATCATTTTCCATAGCACATAAATGTTTTAAATAGCTTGGGGATGTGTTCATTTTGAGTTGAATCACTCAAAGTAATGAATTTCCAAATGCTGCAGCTAAGAATGCATAAATTAGGATCTATTTCGTGGGGGAGTACTCTGGGTCACACCTATTGCACTGGACATATATTTTCAAGTGTGTTCTGAATGTCTCTGCACCGGAATCCATCCTATAATATTCTAATTATGCACTTGAACAAAATTATGCTGAATTACTTTTGTTGTGGTTGAAGACATAATAATAGGGCGAAAATTGTATGGGGATGCATTCAGCATCTGATAGATCAATTAAGAGCTTCGGTAATATCCTAGGGCATTTGAGACCTTAGGAATTCAACAGTTCAACATGCATACAGGAACTACATGATAGTGTCCTTGATGTGGCTCCCAAAAATGTTTAAACCCCTTGAATAACCTCCAGAAACATTACTCACCCATAGATTTCCCCCAAGATGGGTCAGATATACCACATAAGACCAGTGCGGCCGAAAACACGTGTTGTTTGGCTATGCTTTGATTGTAAAAATGATGTCGGCGGTGCGGTCCGAACCCGTGACCTCGCGCTGCCCAACGTGAACTGAATTCTTTTTTTTCTTCAGGTGGAGGACATTATTTTTACAAATTGCAATAAAGTAACATTAAAGAAAAATTGTTAGAGACTA
This sequence comes from Mycena rosella, assembly GCA_029378255.1. Classification (NCBI taxonomy): domain Eukaryota; kingdom Fungi; phylum Basidiomycota; class Agaricomycetes; order Agaricales; family Mycenaceae; genus Mycena; species Mycena rosella. Next base: position 19,377 of record JARKIE010000304.1, on the reverse strand, counting down.
TGTCGAGATCTTCGACTACACAAAAAAATTGAACCAGCTAAGCATAACCACCATGAGAGAGTTACACGTGTCCACGACAGATTTGGCGGCTATTCAACCCGAACGCAAGGTAAACAGCCGAACAATGGCCAGTTTTGGGTAGGCATCTAGATGGGATATACACAATTGCAACCTGCCCTGAATTAAGTTGACATAGAGACTCTGGAAGGGCAGAGGGCTGAGGGGAAATCCGCCGAGACCAAACAGATGGACACAGCCACATGGACTTCAATGCAAACCAGAAGCTACAGGTCGATTTAGACACTGAAAATTGTTTGGAAGCTAGGATAAAACATTACTAAAATGATGCACTGAAAAGAACTGCTCGAATACGCAAGAGAGGTCAAGCTAATAAATTGTAAAAAAGAAAGACACCTGGCAAGACTCAAATGTGGCCCACAATTGCAACCAAATTACAAAGCATGAACACTGCCACTATATTTTCACAAAAGTTGAAGTGAATTTAAAGGACAGCCACTATTATGTATTCAACATAGCCACTAAATACCATAGCACAGCCCCTATTTTGCATTGCAATCTTGAGCTGGGACACTTCTCACCGAGACCTGAAAAACCTCATGTCAATTGATTAAATAACAATTACCTTAAGTTTGATTGCAGTCACGACTTCATGACAAACTTTTGTTCTGATTTGGAAATCACTACTACGTCTCTAGTTCTTAGTGGGAGGTTGAGTCATTGTGTAAATAGCATGCTAGGATATATGTCTATAGATCCCCCAGAGCAAAAGTGAAATAAAGTGAAAAAGTTTTTTTGTCCACCGAGATTTTGTGTTTTCGGTTCGGGCCGGCCATAACCGGTGGCTGTGCCCCGCCATCAATCGCGCTCGTCGTCTTCCTCTTGCTCCACACCATGCCGTGGGTACCCCAGGGCAGCTCTCATCAGCACAGGGGCAGCGGGGGGATGTTCGCCGCCTCTCAGCCTAACTCCGGTGTTTCTCAAACTGAATTAGACGATGGAGACAATCTGTGGGAGAGTGATGCAGTGGAAGGCCAAGGCGGATGCAGTGTTGAAAGGGGTGGTGCCGACTAAAGGAAAGGGAAAGGCAAAGGCAAAGGCGAAATTATCAAATAGGTACAATGAATTTTGAAATTTCTGCTCGAGATTTTGCGTTTTTTTTTCCCACGCTCTGAGACCCTCCGATTTTTTTGAAACGAAAATTTTACCTACTAACTATACCTACTTTCATGCCTAATCTTGGATCTCCAAGGCCCTAGGCCAAAATTGCAGCTTGACATGAAGTCTTGGCTGCAATCATACTCATAACATATCCACTCTGAACAATAGTTGAGGCCAAGGGAACATTACAATCAGTGCGGCAAGGCCAAAGTATTGCCTTGTTTATGCCTAAGTAGAGATGCGACGAGTCACATGACCCGGATCTATCCATATTCCGTACCGAGGATGACAATACCGAGTTTCGGCTGAAGTCGGACTTAGCATTATTGCCATCAAAGTAAGCGAGATATGTCAAACTTAGGGGCATTTCAATGTGCCCGGCATGTAGCAAAGCAACCACGTGTCCTGAGGCAGAGTGTGGGGTATCTACGGAAAGCCAGTATAATTACTGAGCTCTTCCGAGGTACTGAAACCCAGCGGAGTCTCAACCTTAGAAGAAAAACCCAGGAAGACCTCCTGTGCCAGGAGCCATCAACTTATGATCAAGTAACCATGGTCTGCAACCCAGTGCGCCTGACCAAGCCAGGACATATAGGGGACTGGACCAGCCAATCAGAGAAATAGCTCAGGACAACATGCTGAATACCAATTAGTATACTGATGGTAGTGTAATCACATAGTGTAAACATAATTAGAGTAGTGTAAAGGCAGCCTGGTTCTAGGCCGTGTTACAGCCAAAGAGTACATGAGGAAATAGAAATAGGGGGGAAAGCGACGAGTGGGTCATCCTCCCGCAATCCCAAACATTTTTCAGCAATTCTTTCACCAAAAAACTTGAAATGTTCAACCAGGGAGTGCTAGGACTAGCTGAAACTCAATTGATTCAGTCAAGCTTCAGTCAGGGATAATCACCCGCATGTGAAGAGGTAGTTCATGGGGGAAATTTGGTCACAGTCCGAATCTGATGCTGTGAGAAATCATCTGGAAACATCATGGAAAAGAAACAAATATATATGTAGGCTTAGACAAGTTATCATATATCTATCTGACTCAGTGTTCCATGTTCGTATAGGAATGAGGAAACTCAGTGAGGGTATAAATAGACTCAAATTACAGCTGGTGTCTTGATAGATCCCGTGTCACGTGCATTGTCTACTTTTGTGCTCAATTCAGCTCCTGTTTATGATATGTTTTTTGTGATCGTGGAATTTGCCAATGAAGGAGAAATCCGCAGGGCAAGATCGAGGCGTAATTTTTCCACCCCTCCTATGATTTCAGTATCATTCAGCAGTTGTGCCAGCCGTGTATTGATGGCCACGACATCCTTCTTCTGCGATGACCTGGCAAAAAGTGACTGGGCTGCCTTCCACATCTCTTTTGCCTGCACTACATCCCCGCACTGTATCATGATGTCCCCTATCCCAGTCATACACTCGGCGCGGAGGCGGTGAATATCCATCTCAGTCGCACCTTCCAATGCAATGTGGTATAGATTGAGGGACATGTCTTCGTCCTCCAGTATACAATATATGCCTGCAAGACACCGAAAGGCACGGAATGTCCCAACTCTATCCTTCCTCTTGAGCATAAGTGCGAGATAAATGACGGCCTGGCGGAATGTGATATGTGGGTCATATATCATGTGCTTCGGGTCTGCAAGGGCAGCTGTGCACAGAGCTTCAATGTCATAGAACCGACCCCGGCTCTGTGATAAACATGTTTCAAATGTGACACGTGCATTCTGAGTATCTCCACGATAGAGATACAATTCTGCCATCACCCAGGTGCATAGTGTCCGCTGGACTCCAAGGTCTCTATACACTGCCGCGGCACCATTCAAATTTTGAAGGATTTGAGCTTCATCCCCTGACATGGCAATGTCAAGATATGCCAGATTCGCCAAGGCATTAGCATGAAATCGTGGGGAGCGAATCGGGGAAGTCTTGGCGGCAACCACTGTTTGGATTTCGTGTGCTTGGGAATATTCGCTTTTTCGGAAGTGGATTTCTGCCTGAATATCAAGGATGCCAAGATGTAAGTAGGCATCTTGCATTCCGTTAGCCACCAGTAGCTCAATAGCTATGGAGCAGATGTGAAGAGCATGTGAATGGTTTCCCAGCTCGTTGTAAGCAAAGGCTTCAAAGAATAGCATCCAGTATTCTTCTAGCATATTTGATGGTAAACCCCAGCATATCCTAGCTCGATACACAAGTTTTAGTACCTCTTGTGCATCTCTAAGTGAGTGTGCGATGTTCAACTTGACATCAAGTGACTCAAATCTGAGCACGCTGTTGTTGGTCTTCTGGCCCATCACCAAGGCGAGGTCACTAAGTTTTATCGCCTCTGGAAATTTTGCTTGGCGACCATAATACTCTGCGGCTGCAAGATAAAATCGAACCACTGAATGAATCATTTGAAAGGAGAAATACACTCTTTTGATTGATAAATACCTTCATCAATGTGGCATTGGACCGTAGTGAAGTACTGGATGCCTTCTGTGATTAGAAGCTCTGTGTTTGTATTTCCAACGGATGATATCCTGTTCCTGAGGCGAACACACACATAACTCCATCGCAAATGGGCGTCACCGGTTGCCTCGATCAGTCCAGGCAGTTTCTGTATGAGCTGGCTGTTGCCCTTCAGCATCGCTGACGAGAAGCTGCTAAATGTGAGGATGCTATGTGCGATATCTTTCCATGCGGATTGGTCGTCATTTAAGCCTTGTAGCAGAAGGCCGTCAATGTTTCCTAGATACCCCATGAGCTTAGGGACGAGATCTCCTGACGGAAGCTGTTGGTGTGCATCCCATATCCTGAGAAGCTCCTGGAAGTAGCCGCGAAGGGGCTTGGAAAGGGAAAGGGATGGAGGGTGTACCCTCCTGATAAATTCGCGGATGGGGCATAGGGCTTTGAGTCGTCCGCCAACACCAATGTAAGCCAAGGAGGTTTGGACAAGTGCTGATTTGCAGCGTGCAATGTTGTCAAGGGGGACATTGCTGGCAATCATATCTGAGTCTGTGATTCCGTCCGGCAGTATTGATAGGAGTGAGAGAAGACTCCGCGCCTGAGGGGATGAGGAGATGCGGGGACTCCCCAGTGATAAGATGATGGACATTTCAAGATTGGACCGTTTGTCATTGCCCTCTGAAAGGAGACTCGTGTTCTCCAGCTTCCAGCGAGATAATGTGTTCGTGTAGCCCTCGAAGGAAGCAATGTTGGCCATCAGACTGACTGCCAGGGGAAGACTGCCCGATAGGACAAGCAATTCATCGAGGGCCTGTTCTTCCTCGACCTCGGGTTCATCTGCAACTTCCCAAAATATTTGGCGGGAGGAAGAGAGGGAGAGAGGCTCCAGAGGAGGAAGGAACGGCCGATTCCATTTTATTTTATGTGGACGTTCCGCTCCGCGCATCGTAATCTATTAATGTCGGATGAGATAAAACATTACCAAATACCACAGTGGAGCTTACCACTAATGCGAGGGTCGGGACATCGGCCAACAAGGATAAGAAGTCCTCCACCGCTGCACGATACTCCAACGGCTCCCAGGGTGTTTCAAAATTGTCGAGCACAACCAAACATAGTCCCGAGTCCTCGAAGTGCCGAATGATGGCCTTCTTTAACTGATTTGACCGCTCCAGGCCCAGATGTGAGCCAATAATTGACACCAACTCGAGATTCGTGTTTGCCGACTCGCAGGAGATGAAGTGCCGCACGTTGTATTTTTCAATAATACTTGGATGATGGAGGGCCGCCATAGCGAGGGCTGTTTTACCCATGCCTCCTGGGCCCAAGATGGCGACCCGAGGGGAATCCGCTAGAAGAAGATCAATGATATCCTTGAGCTCAGAACCCCGGCCATGAAATATCTTCGGTGACGCAGGCAAGAGGGAAAACGAGCCGGAACTGTTTTGAATGAATTAACGCCTCGATCCAACAGTTTCCATGTACCGTACCTAGCGAAGGAGCTCCCCCGTATCTGACAAGGTAAGTTAGAAAAGGTTCAAATGCATCGAAAAGCGCTTGCTACCGAAGAAGCCGTGGTGCTGAATGATTCGCTCCGGGCGGAAATGAGTTCTAGAAGCTCCTGATGCCTTTGTTCCGTGTCGATATCCATTTGCAGGAGTGTACTCGCGATGCCGACTCCGTATTGTGTCTTTGCACAATGTGTCAGTTTTCGTTTACTGTAACCTGGAGCGACCTACGCTGAGGACTTCCGATGCAACTTTCAGCCGGCTTTCACAGAGATCCAACTGTGCCGTGATTTCACCGTGTTTGAAAAATCGTTTGATTGTTCCTAGCTCGGTTTGGCCCCTCAAGCACGCGTAGAATTTTTGAAGGGTACTGAAAGTTAGGATAAATGAAGGCGGTTGAACTGAGGACGAACGGACAACGCACTCCGCATACTCGACGATTTGACGAAGCATCTGGGGAGAGCTCATGATCTCGGCGTGTGTGCATAGCGCCATCAGAATACAGAGCACGCGGTGCATATCCTCCACCATGCGAAGATTCCTGTCCCTCCGAGATCTAATGTCCTGAAATGATAATCAGTCAGATATCTGGAAAATTCTTCGAGCTCACGGACTTGAACCAGAGAAATGATCGATGCAGACATAGTGCAGACACTCCGCAAGAAGGGTATCTGTGTTATGTCCGACACGTCCTGGAGGGCATTGACTGCCACCAGCGTGTACTGGAGGATATTACTGGAGGAATGGCGAGGGATGTAGTCCGGAATATTCGAAGACTGGTCGGGCATCACGGGGCGAATGATTCCTGCACCAAAGTTACACTGCTCTTATACGCTGCCTTAGTTGTTATTTTTAGGGGAGTGATGAGTCAAAATGGACGGCTGATCAACATCAGAGTATCGCAGAAGCTGTGGCGTGAGATGAGATTCATCGCCTCGGACACAAAAAAAGTGAAATATCTGCATGTGAAAGTATTTTCACTTGCCGCAATCCTGAACTGAGATGAGTTTCGATGTTTGAACTTGCTACCGGATACATCAGGCTCCAGCCCAGCGAATATTTAGATGCCACAACTATCTTGTCCATTGGCTCCACTCCCAGCGGCCCTATGAACGGCCAGGTAAAAATGGATGGAGCACTCGGATCCACTCGGCTCGATCTGTAAGGCCTGAATGGGACACGCTTTATGGTGTTAGACATTCTGTATATCTACATAGCATATTGCAGGACGCATCGGGCGAAGCCAAGCGCAGCCAGCGCTGTTGGATGCCCACCGTCGCCGGCTGTGAAACTGTCGGTTAAATCGATCGGCAATGAAAATAACCGTGGAAACGGAGATGGTTGCGGCGGGAGAAGATGATTCAGGCGGAGCCCGTGTATGTGGGAGGCCAGCACGCACCGATAATAGCAAGAGGGCGTAGAGCGGTCTGTTTACCTGGAGCGTGGACCCCGTTCGATAAGATACACGGTGATTAGCGGTAGGAAAACAGGATTGATCCCAGTCAGGCAAAGCCCGAAGCCACGCAGCATACATGAACGAAGAAGCGATGAGTATGAATGACATCGGAGGAGGGGGAAAGGGAGACTGGGGCCGATCCAGTCATCCCGGAGCATCCAAACGCGAGTTCGGGGTGAGGATCTTGGACGTGAAGAAATGGGATCGATATACAAGAAAGGAGCGGATTAGAAGAGCAGCCCAGGAGCGCGGAAAGATCCAGCCGATGATTTGAAACACCTGCGACGATCCAGAGCGTCAAGGGGTACAACACCGAACAGGCCCGGCGATCTTGCCAAAGATACTACTAGACGCCGTAAAAACGGAGGTTTCTTGAACCCGAGTTGACCGGAGGGTGGAGGAACAGAAGGGCGAGGGCACGCCGCTACATCATCCAAAGGCACCGGTCGTTGGATGGGGAACCGGACCGCAAGATAACGGATACCATCATTGACGGAAAGATTTTTTCAATGAACGGCGGCCGCGGAATGGTGAGTCCCGGGTTTGATGTCGCGGGGACCCCAAATACTCGAGTCTCTTGCAACGATGAGTGGGATTAACGGTGAGGTCGGAAGAGGTGAAGCTCTGAAGGCGCGCTGTGAGCGCTGTCTAGCTGGAGGGCGTATTCAATTTCATGAGTTGCCAACTGAGGCCGCTTAGTACGATGAGGATGGGAGCACAGTAGGGGAAGAATAACGGGAATTAAATAATATAAGAGGGCCCGCCATTGCGTCGGGGGTTGGTCCACTGGCTTCTGACTAGAACTTGAAGATATGTGAATGATTTAGCTTCCGAGAGCTTCCGAGAGAAAGGATATTGGAAAATTTGACCAAGGGGCGAGGGGAAGGTGTTGGAGGTGTTTGAAGAGTGAGAGAATAAAATTCGAGACGTGTCGTGTGATGGTTGCTTTGTGGTTGCTAGAGCCTCTGAAAAGCACAAGGCCAAACAAATTAACATATGGAGATCCGCGGTCACCTCTCCTTCCACCACCACTTTTTCTGACCACCGACCCCAGCGCAGGGCACGAAAAACACTCGCCCGGGCTCTCCTCTCCATTGCCATGTCAGCTTCCAGCAGCCCCGGGGACGGTGACAACGCGGACAACGCAGACCCGGTCATCGTCGTCTTGACAGCCGACACCGCCACGCTGGCCGAGTCCAGGGAGCGCGCGCTGGCGGAGCGCGCGGCGAAGCGCCAGGCGATCTCGACGAGGAAGCGCATGCAGTCAAAGGACCGCCAGGCCTTTGTGAGTCGCTCGCTGTCCTGCGGTGTGCGGTGCAATGACTTGATTTGGGCAGGGCGTAACGCTGATGAAAATAAAAAACTACGAGGGCGCCGCGGGGTGCTTCGCCGACGCCTGCGCGCTCTGGCGCTCGAACGCCGTGTGCCACTGCGACCTCGCGACGGCGTACCTCCACCTCGGCCGGTGCGTCTCCTCCGTCTCCGAGCGGTGGCGATAATGTAATTCGGGTCTCTGCAGATTCGAGGATGCGGAGGCGGCGGCGTCGACGGCGCTGGCGCTGGACCCGAAGCTCGTCGAGGCGAGGTATGCGCGCGCGATGGCGCGCAAGGGCCGGGGACTCGTCCGGGGGGCGATCGCTGGTGAGTCTTATTTCCAAAGGACAAAGAACAGACTAATAAGAAGGCAGACTTCGAAACCGTCCTCAAACTCGCCCCCGAGAACGAGGCCGCGCAGATCGCGGCCCGCGAGCTGCGCGCCTCCCTGCCCGCGCCCGCCGCAGTCCCCACGGAAGACGCCGCCGCCGCAGACGCTCCGGGAGACGCCCCCGCCGCCGCCGATCCGGTGGAAGCGGAGGCGGAATACGACCTCCCCGCGCTCGACGCCGAGCGCCTCGAGGTCGAATCGAGCTCGGACACGAGCGACGCGCAGCACACGGGCACGGGCGTCCCGTGCCTCTTCTACAACCACCAGGGCTGCGCCCGCGGCAACTCGTGCAAGTTCAGTCACGCGCCCGACGAGAAGAGCGTGCGCGACGGGCTGTGCGTGCTCTCCCTTCCGCGTTTACTTCTCTTCCCGCTCCGCTCCCCTCCCTTCCTTCGTTTCTCCTTCCTTGATTGCGTCTTTCTTTCGCTTTCAACTCGATACTGACTTGACTTGTGGCGCGCAGGGGCAAGAACGTGTGCCTTTACTTCCTCCTGGGACAGTGCAAGTTCGAGGCCAAGTGCATCTACTCGCACTCGCGCGCGGCGCTCTCGGCGACGCGCGGGTGGTGGAACGACGCGGCGCAGACGGCGGCGGTGAAGCGGCGCATCGAGGACGTGAAGGAGCGGGGGCGCGTGCAAAGGGAGGAGCGCGAGCGCGAGCGGAAGGAGAAGGGCGGGCGGCGCAAGGGGAAGGGCAAGGGGAAGAGTGGTGGGCGGACCGGCGGGGGGCAGCGGGGGGGTGGGAGCGGGAAGCGCAGCGAGCAGGTCGGCGGGCAGGAGATGTGGGCGCAGTACGGCGTCGGGGGGTTCGCGATGCCGGGCGGCGTCGGGGGCTTCGGGATGGGGATGCCGATGCCGATGCCGATGCCGATGGGGGTGCAGATGGGCGAGGAGGAGATGGAGCAGCGCATGGCGAATATGGGATTCACGGACTACGACCTCAACGAGCTGGCGGCGCAGGGGGTGAAGCCGTGGGACGACGATGCGGGGGTGCGTTCTTTTTTCTGGTTTCTTCTTTCGTTCTTTCTCGTCTTTCTTTTCTTCCTTCTTGCTTTCACGTCCATCAGCCCTCGGTGCTTACCTCTCTTTCCCCCAGGCGGTGTTGGCGGCGCTCTCGTACTAACCAGGCTCTCGTCTCGTACTAATCACGCTCTCGTACTGACCAGCGGAGATGTAAAACGGGTGTAAAGGCGGGGGGCGGGTGTGCTAAAATATGGTATATATCTCTCGAGGCGTATTTATAAGAATGTAATGGATTATGGGTGGTTCGTTTTGCGTTGAGGGTTGAACGTTGAGCGTTGAGGACAGCAGTTAATATTTCGATGGGGAGAATCCGGGTTAGATATGGCGGGGATCGTGAAAAGCGGGATATCGAAGGCGGCCACGCAGGGGGTTGATGACTTGCTAGGGAGAGCTCTCCCTCCGCTCTGCGCCGCAGCATTTGAGCCGCACAATTTGCATTTAGATAAATGAAGAGCATCCAAGCCGCTGATCATGAAGAGGACATGGGCACCGAGCAGAGCGGACGTGCCGGAGCTACCCAAAGTTCGGGCCAACTGTTTATAGCTGATGTGTCGTGGGATTTCTAGCGAATATGAGAGTGCAAGAACCGAGCTATAGGATGCGGGAATTATCCCACACGTCGTCGTTGGACTCGGACTCGGATACATCATATAGTCGGCGGGCGTTATCAGCGAGGGGTTCGGGGTTGAGATTTCCGTGCAGTCCTAGCCCAACGTGAACTGTAAACAAACCTGTAATTAAGCCTTGACAGGGGTCTCGAGTGGAAGTTAGACGCACGTAGGTCCTAGGACGCTAACTGCGCTGGTAAAGTCGGGTCGCTGTATGATTCCGTAAATCCGTAAATGAGACGCACTGGGGGCACTATAAAGTGAGGATATACGAAACACGGCAGCACGACACATTACGAAAGCACGGCACATTAGCTCAATGTGCCGCCTTTGGTTCAGAATGTGTCGGGTTTGGTTCTAAATTTGAACTGCCATCAATCTTTCCATCCCACACAAGTCCCTTCAATAGCATTACAAGATACCTGGGCCTAACACTAACCACTAACCCGTGTGAATGTGCTGATGGAAAGAGGAGAGAGCCAGCCATTGAGCACAATACTCGAAGATATCATCCCGGTCGAGATTGAAAACTAACCAGTCCGAACCAAGGGGTTATCCGGGCTCACAACGCACAAATTCAGGCTGAGAGCCACTGTATGGAAATGGGGGAATTAAGAGGGATGCAATTCAGACTATAGACTCAAGAGTGAATCACTGGTGTAAATACATCAACCTTTTCCAACTGCCGAACTCCGAGGCACCCATGGGCATCGTTTGGCGCGCTAGCAGGCACAATCGGATCGGCATCAACCCACAGAGGGAGTAATTGAGGAGGTAAGGAGGCTGCCGGAGCAGAGATCGGCCAGAGAGACAGTTTCGGACAAAACTCCAGTCAAAGTCCCAGTCGCAAGAGCCACAGAAGTTCCAGAGAAGTCCCAGAGCATGACAGACAATTTGACTGGCTTGAACCTGAGGAAGGACTGAACTGAAAGCAGGAAAATTGGGCCCATTTATATGAGGTGAATTCTCGGAGGATTGCTGTGCTCCGTAGTGCGCAGTCGCTGCGAGAACTGTACATTTCTGTGCAATAGCTAGGAGGCTGACTGTGCCAGTTGCGGAATGCACTGCAGCAGGTCAGCTGTGATGGCTGCCGCACATCGAGGGAGTATTCTTAGCAGAAAAGCCGCTTTCCGCCATGGTTGAAATTAGTTGCGTGGTCCTACGGCCAACCTGCGGAAAATCTTCCGTAGTCCGTAGTAGTCCGTAGTCATGTATATGGGGTAAAGATATCCCATGAATGGCGCACAGTGCCCGAGGTGGAGAACGAGAGCCTAATAATCAGGACAAGATAAGCCTCCGCTTCGCTCCGGAATTTCTGGATAATAGGGGTGTAATTGAAGTTACAAATTCAGATTCATTTCAATCTGCGAGCGGTACATGCTGTAGAACACCGAATAAGGAGACAGAGAAGGACGACTGAAAGGTGCGCTGAATACCCACGGCCTCCACTAGGCCGCCCGAAGAGTACGAAAAAAGCATCGGCAGACAAAGTTCTCGCGTCGCAGGGCCCGAAGGGTGTCAGATGATTTACTGAGTAACTCTGGTGGAAATCCAACCAGGTTCGAACTGAACCAGAAGAAATCCTCGAGTTTTTTGAGAAACAGCCGACAGACAGCCAAGAATCCGAAACATACGTACAGCAAATTTCCACTAGAAAAGTCAGAGCGCCTTGCCAGGGAACAGTAGAGCGTATCCAGAGCGATTTTAGCATTCAAGTAAGTGATAGCGATTGCTGTTGTCCAAGATGGAGAAGCTCGCCCATTTAACAGGGATCAGGCTGCGGCGTAGGCCAAAGTTGCGTGGAATGACAGTTCGCGTAAAGCAGATTAACTACGCAGCGGCACGGCCTCGACTGAAACGGTTGAAAATGGCATTGGGCTTGAACCACACTATTCGGTTGCGACCGGGCACTACGGAGGGGCTGCGGCGAAGTTGTTGCGCAGTGCGCAGTTGATCAGGTGGATCTTCCCCCAGCGCGGACGGGGAAGAAACAAACCGCGGTGAGTGCGAGAGGAGGGGGATGAGGATTGAGTTAAAGACAGATGGGGTTAAAGTTACCACAGAGAACGACGTGTATTCGTTGAAAAATGGTTAATTTCTACGACAAAGATTGTACAAAATGACTGTAAAACCGCCAGAGCCCTGAACTGAAAGCAACCCGATGGAAATTGAATCACGCTCGAAAGCTGGTGGGCAGAAACGAGTGATCCAGGTGCGCAGAGGAGTGGAATCCTGGGGATAATATTAGCTTACTGTGAATCCGTGAAGATCAAAAATATGTATCCAGCAGCGCAAGAACCTCGAAGGACTCGGAGCGGTGAAAATGAGGTGAGTCTCGGTAGAACGCTTCGTCCCGCGGTTATCAAATTAAAATGTGCAGCCAATGGGCTTGGTGAATCCGACACTGGCTATTCTCACCTTCCTGTCTCAGATGAAAACCACAACTGGATAAGCCACTCTAAGTATAAGAAATTAATTCTGTATGGTAATTATTCCGCAATCAGTGCTTCAACTGCCGGAGCGAAGCGAAGGCATACCTTGTGGTCCTATTGTCATTCTCAATTCTCACTCAGATCATTGTGATTCAATCATTCTTCTTACTCCGACATCAGATCCCCTTCATATCCCACTGCTAACTGTCTCCGTGGACAGCCTCAAGAGAATGAAGAATCACCTCAGAGACATGATCCAAGGGTGAAATGTCCGATCTACTGAACTTGAGTTTTCTCGTCTTGATGGAGGGAGAGAAGGAGCACTGGACCTCAAAGAGCTCATAAGCTGGATCTGAACCTGTGTCATGAATTCCATCTATGTGGTCTTCGAAGTGGTAAGCTCTGATTAATGTTCCCAGTCCGGTTTGATAATTCATCTTTTTCAGAATAGTATCACCTCTGGCAGGCTGTGGTGGTGCCCAACTGGTCATTTTGCTGCACTGCCTCTACATGCTGCTGATTCTACCGATTGATTCATACACTTCTATACATCGACACTAGGAGCCCTTCTCGAAGCCAACTCTAAGAAACTTTCAGAGCATCTACCACACACTGGGTGTAGTTGGTGTAACACACATTGTACCTGGTGGAGCCCAAACACTTCCTGGAGTTCAGCAGGAAATCAAAGTGATTACCTCTATAGTGCAGGATCAATATAAAGCTCAGAGTGTGGTTGGTGAACAAGCCACCATTGATGCGGTCAAGCAGCAGCTGAATCATTGCGCTTGGATTCACCTAGCTTATCACGGGTCCCAGAACTTGGCTGAGCCCCTAAAAGTCACCTCCAGCTTTATGGTGGCACGTTGGAGATCGAAACCACTCTCCAGATGCCACTTCCGAATGCTGAGTTCGTATTCCTGGCAGCATGTCAGACGGCAAAAGGGGTGGGCGGTGGTTGTATTGCTGCAGGATTTAAAGGAGCCATCGCAACGATGTGGTCCATGTGTGATTCTGATGGACCAGTTGTTGCGGAAGCGGTGTATAGTCACTTATTTGGTAGAGGCCAAAGACCCCGCGTATCGGATGCAGCAAGGCACTACAGTTGGCTGTTAGAAAGATGCGGGATGCCGGTGTTCCATACGAACGGTGGGTACCATTTATTCATCTTGGAGTATAGCCACGATCACACAGTTCTTATGTTACAAATTTATTTATTGAATTTTACAGGACTTATAGTTGGTTTACAGCTTCGTATGCTCCGCTTGGTAGGGCCAGAAGGAATGGTTCGCAGAAGACATTTAGAACCCATGGGATGATTTTTGTGTTTTGTTCGGCTCGATCTGCATGTAGACCTCGAGTGTCCGAGCCGGCAACCCGCTCAACTTCACCGCAGGCAGCCAATCAGCCAAGTTAAAACTCCAACCGGGGACACACAGCGAAAGCCCGCTGGAAGTTAGGGCGACAGTCTGGAAATGATCGTCCAGAAGTGAGGGTTTTCTCAGTTTCGTCTGGGTGCCGTGTAAGTGGGCTTGAGAGCTGAGATCACCGTCGGACCCGCTTTGAGGTGCTGAGAGCACATTAGTTGGGCAAAGCACATATCCACGCAGCATAGGGACCTAGTACTAAATAACGGGGGGAGAAAAAAAACAAGAATCCGATGGCGGCAGCAAGGATTATATGCATTTCCGCTTTCTCTCCGGCGGGCCAACATGTATCAGAACTTGAACCCGCCCGCCAACCCCATCACATTCCCCGGGTCCACCTCGCTTTTGATCATGCGTAGCCTTGGGAGGTTGGCGCCGTAGATCCGCTCGAGCGGCGTATCATACAGCGCGTAGTTCGTGTACAGCGGCGCGCCGCTGATGTCCTGCCCGTCGTTGAGCGCGACCTGTGTGAGGTGCGCCGCGCTCTGCTGCAGTGCATTGTGGAAGGTTGCGTCGAACGCGGCGAGTTCCCACGCGAAGTAGAGGTTGAGCGGCTGGTAGCCGGGCCCGCGGGAGGGGGGGAAGGCCGTGGGGAGGGTGTTGTGCATGTAAATGCTCGGCAAGAAGGGCTCGATGTCGTATGAAATGAACGATGCGCCCGCCAGAGCCAGTTTCGCACCCCAGAACTGTTTGAGGTGGTGGATTAGTAGAGAGAAGGAAAGAAAAAGAGGAGGCGCACGTTAGTCTCATTCACAATTGCGTCGACCATGGTTGGAGAGTATGAGAGCAGACTGACGGTGTGGAATGCGCCTCTGGGAGAGAACCGAAAGAATGAGAGCGATTCGTGCCTCGTTGGCGATCTGCGTACCTGCTCCCGGTTGTCGCATTCGACGGCGCCGACGTGACGAGAGACAGGAAGCTCCGTGTCTGGACGTCCTCGGTCAGATGTGGGATCGCCAGGAAGGCGTCAAAAATGCCCGCCGGCGGCGTGGGCCCGTCATAGAACATGATGTGCGAGATCCCCGGCTGGGAAAGTACCGTGCATGGTCAGCGCGAGCTAAATTATGCAACGGCGAGTTGAACGTGCCTGGCCGAGAAGAAAGTTGTATGCGGGTATGATGGCCGCCTTCGGGTCTGTGACGGTGCTCGCGAACTTCTCCACGGCCGCGCTGACGGCGGGGATTTGCGCGACGGTGTAGGTGATCAACCCACCCTGCACAAGTTAATTAATGGATATTCTCATGGTGATTGCCGCGGCGCGGATCCAACGCACCCACACTTGGCCCTGAGAACAGCTGATGATAAGCGACGGAGTCCGAGAAGTTTCAGTACACGTACCTGCGGGACGGTTTTCAGGGTGAAGTGGGTTACAATGCCCTATATTAAAATAATTGTCAGAACAATAACAATGAGATGAAAATGAAACGTGCGAAGTTGTTCAAGCCTCCCTGGTTCATTTCTCGTCAGTCAAGGGAGACAGAGAAGATGATGGGGCAGTGAAGAACCTTCAACCCGAAGAATAGGTCCTTATCGGAGGACGCGGTTACGGTGACGATGGTCCCGTTCGGTTTCACGAGCTCGTACGCCACGACGGTATCCACCGTCAGCCCGTATTGGTTGGTCTTCCAAGAGTATCCTGCGGATTACAAGGCGTCAGTTTCTGGGGATTCCGTTAGAGGGAACAGCACACACCACCCCCGAGAGTAAACCCAGCGACGCCAACCCCCGAAACGCGCCCGCCTACCACATTCACGTCGAACGGCGCGAGCGCTGTGTACACCTTCGTCTCATGTTAGCAAGGGGGAAACAAATATTAAATACTAAGCGCTAGCGCACATCATCCCACACGAGCCCCACTCCAATAACGGCGGTCTGCCTTGCCGCGTTGTACGTCACGCCTGAGAAACGCCTCATGGCGATCTGCACGCCCGTCGTGGAGGAGAACCCCGGGTTGGCGGTGTGCCCGCCGCCCTTGACCTGCATCCCATGCTCGTGAATATCTTGGCTAGGTGAGGATCGTGTAGATATCTACCGCGAAGGGCGTCTGTGTTGCGCCAAGTAGTTTGATCTGCGGCGTACGTAGTGTTAGTTGGAATTGATCGGGAGGGCATTGTGTGCGGCGACGTACGATCACGGAGACGTCCGCTGCGGTCCCGGGCTCGACCGTGCAGGCAGCTAGCTGAGTGCTGGACGACGCCCAGTGGGCAATGTCCGCTGAATAGTGTCCGAGCAGGTCCGCTGGGTGTATGCGTCAGGCACGTTTTTCCACGTCGAAGAGGCAATGGAAGAACTGACTGGGATAGTACACATGGGATGTGGAAGACACAGCCTGCGCGATCTCGGCGCAGATGTGGAGGGCCAGACCCCCGGACGCGAGCGCGAGCAGTGAAACCAAGAAGCGGAAGCTTGGCATTGGATTCAGAGGAGACGGATGTTTTTTGTGGAGGGTCGCCTGCCGATTTTATACACCCAAATTTCCGAGGGAAAGGACAGGAAAAGACTGTATTAATTGCGTGGCCATGGAGATTGGATGATAGGGGCAGAGGTATCACAGGGGCAGAGGCTAACATGCGCTTTCCGTCCTGGGCGACCGAATGGAGCAACTGACGGAAGAAATAAAGAAGATGGGCAAAATCAGTTGCGGCCCCCGTATCTTGCGCACGAGCAACCCCATGGCCGAGAATTTGCGGACTATTTTACACCATTCAAAAAAAATTGCGCCATTCTTTAGCTGTACTGATTATGGGGCGATGGCGGCGGTTAATGAGGCCTTCCCTCGAGCCGTCTGACGGACACTGCCAGTGATAGAAATCTGGCAAGGTAACCCAAAGAGTAAATGACGACGTCTGCGGAAGATTTTTCCTTCTGTTGGGACGTCCAAAGTCACAGGAGCAGGAGTCGTGTTGACAGCGAGTGGAGTGGTAAAGGCCAGTGTAGGTCTCGCCTCGGCCATCGATGTCCGCTTGTACGGGATACATTACAGGACCGCTGAAACCGCGGCAACGAAGGGTTATTATGGAATGTCAGTGTTCCTGATTGACGGCCACCCCACGTGGAAACTGCGTGCTGGAGTCACTGTAGATAGGACATCGAGGCGTAGAAGGGCGTAGAGTGCATTTCCCGAGATTCAGAGAAGGGGCTTGCCACGGCCTGGATCAGTGGATGGAGATTGAGAACAAGTTGCACTGTTGCGATCAACTGTTGCGATCAACCGTGTAACAACGGCCGGATCAAATTCGGAGAAAATCGGACTTGCAACGGATCTGTTTGTTGTTTTTCTTCTCGTTCATTGTCTCCATCTGGTTCTGCGCAACGCTAGGGGAATAATAAGGCGGGCCCAAGTCTTGTTCTTCTCGCCATGGTTTCTGCTTGCGCCCAAACAAGTCGCCACACCTTGTACCCCGAACAATGGCCACAATGGCAACAACGGGCCAATGGCCACAGTCACGCCGATGCCCGTTTATAAAGCTCTTTCGCTGATCTCGGGATGACTTTCTCGCTAACCTAAAAAGCACCATCACCGTAGGAAAAGGTGGGTCAACAAGGAAGTTTTCCAACGGTTAATCTGAGAGCGTTCAATGTCGGAAAATCGTAAGGATGGTTCTAAGACGTAATAATCACTTGTAAGGCTTTAAGATTACGTTGCATTGGAAGCGCCTTGTCACGTGAGAGTCGTCTTGGAAGGCCCTTGGAAGGGCCGGTGATGGTCGCAAGGGCCTGACCCTATTGTAAGGTTAACAAACATTGTAATGTGTTGTAAGGAATTGAAGTCAATGTAAGGGCTTGTAAGGTGCGTTCATTTTTCAATGACTGCCAAGTCGACGATGTAATGGCAAAGAAAATTAAGTGATCACCCTACAGAAAGGTAGATATTTTACTGGTTCCGCGGCTTGAACCCACGACCCCGCCACTACCAACGAAATTCATAGAAGTCATAATAACCAACTAAGCCAGACTGCCTTTATAGTAATAGTTTGTGGGGGCTATTTATTTAGACCCTACGCGTAACTTTTTCACCAAAAAAAATGTTGCGCGACCGACGCTCAAGAAACTGACTAGCTACGGTACATATTAGGCCATCCCTTTTCCCCTCCCATTGGCCTGACTCCCAGCCCGGCGGCTACTGCGTCTAGGACGTTCGTCATCCGTATCCTCGTCTTGGTCAGCAATATATTCTTGAATGTGGGGCGGGCCGTCGGCGAAACGCACTTGGCGCAAGTGGCTGGGCCCTGCGATGGATTGCCGATCACGGACGGGGACGTCAATATGAACATTGCTGTTGTCTCCCAATACTTCCCCGTTCCCATCGGATTCGTCGCGGTTGTCGTCGAAATCACCAAACGCCAAACGGTGCATTGCGGCATTGATTTCATCCTCGACATCATCATCCTCATCCACCTCGTTCGTATTCCCCGCCGTTTTAGGGACCCCAGCAAATACATGTTTGTTGAATGTTTGAAATATATTTTTGATGGAGGGCGCGTCGGGGTTAGATGTGAGAAGCTTTCGATATGTGCGATAGTTGTCTTCCCAGTTTATCT
The DNA here is from genome assembly GCA_029378255.1 of Mycena rosella. Classification (NCBI taxonomy): domain Eukaryota; kingdom Fungi; phylum Basidiomycota; class Agaricomycetes; order Agaricales; family Mycenaceae; genus Mycena; species Mycena rosella. The sequence goes on along the minus strand of JARKIE010000304.1, from coordinate 1,037 downwards.
CGGTGATAGCGCCCTTGGAGGCCCAAAGTTTGTCCGCAGACACGAGGAATCGGGCCTATAATAGATTGTATCAGTATTTTCGCATTATGGAATGGTAAGAAAAGCGAGACATACCAGAGTTCCAGCCAAGGCAATGGAATGATCAGTCGCCTCGGAAATGCCGTACTTCGTCCCGTTAGCTTTTGGGTCGAGTTTCGAATTTTCTCCGAGACTCGACTGCCCGTGAACCATGACACGGTGGATCTGCCGCAGACGAAAGGTGAGAGAATAAATGAAACAGAATAAATGACGACATACTTCGAGAACGATTTGACTGGTAAAAATATATTCTAACCTCTTCTTGCCCTGAGGAAATAGAATTGGTGCGAAAGGTTTTGATTTGTTGTCTTCCGGAAAACGGAGAAGACTGAGAAGGACTTTGTCCTTGCTTCTATCTGCGTTCGCGGAACCCAGTATTTTGTTGTTGACTGAGTGGCCGGCAGAGGATAGGATAGAAGCAATTACTCCCCGGACGGAATTAATCATGCTCGAGCGTGCATTTCCGAGCTCTGCAATGAACTGATTGGGTTAAGATTCAATATTTGAAAAGAGATGAATGCTCACATCTTTCGCGAAGTGCCTGTACTCGGTGTAATCCAACAAGGAATGGTATTTTTCAGGGATGCTGTCGAAGAGTGCCGCAGTTACAGCCCGAGAATACATATTGTTATTGGCGAAACGATCTTCTGCATTTGAGAATAGCTCTGGCCGATCCTTACGAAAGTCACTAGTTCGAACCCAAGTTTCGTTGGTGAAGAGGAAGCGCCTGGCTAATGGACCAATGTGTTGCTCATAACCCAGCTGATTGTCGCCCTTTTCGCGTCTGCGGCGTTTGGAGGTTGACGTGGCCTGCAACTCACTGTTGCTCTGACGAAGGCCACGGTTCTCGGCGAGGACGCGACCGAGAGCGAGTTGACAGTGCTCAAGGGCCTTTTGTCATATTAGATCAAGTATAAAGACACGTACAAAACAACTCACCTTTATGAGTTCGTCCTTGG
>JARKIE010000303.1:0-111319 GCA_029378255.1 Mycena rosella | reverse complement strand
CGCTACGCGGGAGCCGGCACGCCTAAACGGCCAGTATGTTTAGATCAACTCCGCGCCACTGGCCACACGGTCTAGGCGGGCTGATCGGGCTAGACCTATATCAACCCACGCTGTCTATTTCGGCCACCGCGCGCCGCTTGCACTGGTGCCCTTTTTTACTTCAGATTGTTGACGGTATGCTAGCAACACATTCATACAACTCAATGATACATCCATGTGGGGGTTCAGGAAGAGAGAGCAGCACAAGGCTGGTGCAACCATTGCCGTTGGAGTGCACGTCGCCGCAAAATCAAAGTTTAGCAGAAGCATAATAATTAAATAAGCGGACACGAGGACATCAGATTACGTGTAAGGCAAAGCCAGCGGGCACACTTCCCTACGAGAGCTCGAAGTGCTCAAAAGAGTGCGAGAGGCGGCACCTCGACGCGAACATGGCATAAGTCGCCGAGGCAGAGGTAGACGCGTCGGTCGAGGGTACTTACGCTGACCCTCGTTCGGCTAATCGAAGCCTGTTCTAGGCGGTGCCTAGGAGACCGAGATCACACCGATCTAGCCCGGTAGACCGAAATAGACCGGGATCCACGGCTGTGCATTCGGCTAGACGATGCCGTGTTTAGGGACCGCTGAACGCAGTGAATTGGATGGAAATTACGAACGCAAATGTTTGGTGGACAGGAAGTGAGTTATGAGAAAACCCGTACATGGCTACTGTGCAGGTCTCACCAAGAACGAAGTATGTGAGTGCGGCAAATGAGAGAAATTACTGGAAGTGTTGGTTTTATCTCGTGAACCTGGTGAGATATCACTCTTGGCCGTGAGGCCTTACTATTTCCACCATTAGTGGCCATTTAAGCATTTGTTCCCTCCCGTTGTTGTTTAAATGGGTCAATCGAAGCACAACTACATCCAGAGCGAAGGCATGCATCCTAGCAAAAGTAAAGACCCCAAGTCCTCAAATATGCCAGCATTTGAGTTCACAGTGAATTTTTTTGCGCGGCAGTATAACATGGCCAAATAACAGGCTAGTTGGCCACCCTGCTAAATTATGGGCTGAGCTCTCAAATGGTGGCCACTGTACTCTAGATCATAGAGGTAGGTCATATCGACTACTTCACATAGTTTTTGGTGCATATGTGAGGCATACAAAGTGTCAGAAATCTGCTTCCAACTGATGGGGAACTCCAAATCGGGGTGGTGAATGAACCAGTGTCTTACAAGGAGAAAAAAGCCAAGATGAGCCAAATTAAGATCCACACTACTTAATGGGAAGTATTGAGATGTACTTGAATGCCTACTGCATTCCAAGATGCTGGTAGCTCCTCCAAAAAATCGACTATTAGTGAGACCAAAATTGGGTGATTTGAGATAATGGCCTGCAGAATGATCAGAGTTGGATCAATAAATCCAGGAATACCTTTCAGAAGGATGCATTGGATAGTTAGAAGTATTCTGTAAGAATTCAGACCAATAAGTGACGGGTGTCGTGTACCCCAACAGTGGCCAGTATGGTGACTCAAAAAGGAAGTGGTCCTTTCCCGAGTGTGTTAAGAAAGGTATTCCAGCCCATTGCCATCCAGTGGTATTGAGGAGAGAAGCCCAGCATCGAGGGATCAGAAGACTCCAAAGGTTGTGGATCGACGAAGAAATGGTGGAGAATGGCAAGGGCAAGTGAGGTGACCGGCCCGACAGCAAGAAATTGATGTCCCCACGCTTCGGATCCCGATCCGCGATGACGTAGCTTTCAATTAACCCATCACTTTCGGCTGAAATTTGGTCTGGACATCCGTGGGAGGTCGTACTCTGTTTGTACATTATGCCCAGTCATAATGATCAAGCTCGGGCCTTCTAGCTCTCAAGTGGCCAACTAGGTAGGGTGGCCAACTAGGTGGTTGAAAATAGTAGGTTACAAGCTCATGAGGAGCTATACTGTAGGTACAGTATTTATAGTAGAATTGAATTATCCTCCATGTTCCATTAACTTCCATCCATTCCATATCAGTCAGCATTGATCAGCTTCCTCGGGGTTGCCTCGGGCTTTGTGCTGGATTGCTAATCTCAACAGGAAGGGACTGCAGACTCGAAACGGCGGCAACTGGAACAACTGTGGTGCAAATTGGTATCGCTCGAAGCTCCTTTACGGCAATGTCAATGGATGGAACAATGGCTGCTAACTTCTGAAGTGTTGTGTTGACCTGTGAGCCTGTGACTTGTGCTCCTGAATCTGATTTTTGTTGAGCTTGCTATCCATGGATAAAATCAAACTCGTCTTAATTGACAAAACGACCTCGCTGGTTTACCAGAGCTGTTATCGTATAAAAACCCATTCCCACATAAAGCTGCTTAGTCAATTCATTCGATCTGTGTCCTTGAGTTGCACTAGCAATATATCGTGTGAGCTGTCCTATCCTTGTCCTTGACCTCGGTCAGAGCAAGTGTCTATACAGACCTAATACTTGGTCTTTCACCTCCAAACACATTTTCGTATCACATAAGTGAAAGTTGTAGTTGGTTGGTTGTTGTTGAATTGGTTTAGTGAAGAGATTCTACCTTTCACAAAGTCTCTTAGCATTTCTTTCTACCTTTCACCTGTGAGTGAGAAGCAGTGTTTCATCATCATCTGAGTCGGTGTCCTCTATTGTCACCTGAGAAGATGACGGAAGGCACGGAACCTCAACGGTGGCATCCATGTCGGTATGTGCATCTCTGGCCCCTCACCTCTTCCAGAGAGCTGATGCCGGACTGTGTCGTTCATGCTGCTTCCGGCACACCCAATCGACACTCTTCATCGTATGAGATGGAAATGGCTGTCGAAAATGTGTCTCGAATACAGTAATATACGGGTCCTTGAGACACTACGGACACCTAATGTTTTCATTAGTTTATAGCTGGTTTCTGTTACACATATGTTCAATACACTCCAGTAGATCATATGAATGTTTTCTGGACAAAGTCTGGCCAATATCGGCTGGGAAATGGGAGAAAAGTCGATTTTGTTTGGCAGTGCTTTAGTGTATCACTCGTTGAGACACCACACATCAGGCTATAACTTTGGCAACATTCAGAATTTTCCGAAACAAAGTGGCTGGGAGGCAAAGTATGTTTTGTTTGCAATATCCGGCATACAAGGATCTCGAAAATCTGACGAGAGACTATTTGATTTCGAATTTCCCAATTTGGATGTCTCAATGACCGTATATTACTGTAGCCACCGGCAGTGTTACCTGGGTGCTTATCTTGAAGAAGCACCATAATGTGGCGAAGAAAGTTGATTATGTATATGTGCAGCATTTACAGTGCTAGGATTCCATACAGTTTGCAAAGTGAGTTAGAAATGAGTGCTGGAATGGAGGTGGTCTTGGCGAGCGCCGGCGGCAGTGGCATTGAAAGTTGGGCACAATGGAAAATGATGGCTTGATCTGGCCGATGCTGCCACTGATCATCACTTCTTTTTTTCTGGAGGGGGGGGGGTTGTGGGACTTATTGACTGATCCAGAGATCAATCACCTCTTGGGCCAGAATTCAAGTTCTTCATCTTGCAAAAAGAGAGAGAGATTTGAGGATCTACAGTAGAATGTTTATGCAAGAGTTTAAAGCTCAAAAGTTACTGCAGCCCCTGCTATACTTTTCCATTGACCATTGACTTCTTCATCAAATCCGACGACTTTCCCTGCACTTGGGGTATGTTGTAACGGTGCGACTCTTTATTGTCTCCTCTTTTACCTCATTCCTTTTCCCTCTCCCCATCTCTCTTCTTCTCTCTTTTAATCCACTCGTTCACGGCTTGACGCCGTAGTCGCATACCATTTGATCTCGTACTTACTCCCATCAAACACCGTCGTTTCACTTGATTTCATATCTAGTCACACACTATATATATCTGGCTTGTCCGTAGTAACGTCTTTAGTCAATCTACCCTTTACGCCACTTACCTCTGCTGGTCCGACTAACCAGCCTTCTTGAACTTCTGAACCTTGTGCCGGAACTAGCCGACGACTATCTAACCGACCTTATCTAGCCGCCAGCTCTCCGTCACATCTTTTTAAGTGCTCGCTCCTGTCGCTGCTTCGCTGGTTTCCCCGGGTCTGATCAACCTATCATACCGCCCTGCTGCCGACCTACAACTGCACTGAAAGACTCGAATTACTATGGACAACAACACCGACAACATTCATCACACTCGCGCGGCCACTCGGGCCGGCGTATACCCCGCTCCCGCACCTCTCTATAGTCCGCTCGCTTCGGCGGCCGACGTAGCGGAGACCGGGGACCCGAACTTCCCCCCCCTCACTCCGTTGAGATCCGCTTCCGTTCCGGTTGCGAGACCAACCCCCGTTTCGGCGGGGGGAAACTCTGTCACTTCGGTGACGAGTCTGCCCAGCGCCTGGCGCACTGGAGAATTTTCTTCCCCCTTGCCCACGCTCGTGCGTAGCAAGGAAGAGTCAGCGGCTTCTGGTGGAATTCCGGTGCTGGTCAAGAACGAGGACGGGGGCTGGACTCCCGTCACCCGTAAGACTTCGCGTAGTCATCGCGAGCGAAGCAATTTGAATAAAAGCCAATATACCTCTAGTTCGGCTTCAGATTCAGGTGCTTCCGTTGATGACTCGCAATCCACGTACGAACGTGCGACCCACGATATGAGCCAACAGGACCTCGAGGCCCTCGTGCGCCGCCATGAGGCCATTACGATGCAGTACCGCTCCCAGTTGGCGCGGAAGGCGTCGTCTGACAGCCGTCAGGGGAAGTTGACACCTGACAACCGTCAGGTGAATATGAAATTGGACGTTGAGGGGGACGTACCGAACACTGGGGCCTCGAGCCCTAGTGACCACGGCTCGGTCTCCGAGCCAGGCCCCGCTCCCGCACCCGTTGCCCAGAGGCGCGCAGTGACGATGGAGGAGGTCGAGGATGAAGGAGACTTCATCCGCCCTAGCTACGCCGGCCCTTCAAATGATAAAGGCAAAGGTCCGGATCCGGGGAACTGGGGAGGCATCGCCTCACTCCATGACTTCTCGGAAGATGAGCTAAACAAGCAGCGTGAGATGCTGCTTAACTATGAGGAGATTAACCGCATAGTTAGGCAGGAGGATCATTCGGCGGCCGCCGGTTTGGTTGAATTCTCACCTGCTCAAACTTCTACCCCGAAAGCTAGAAGGCTTCGGAAGCGCTCGAAGAGCCCGAAAGCCAAGAAGGCTAAAGCTCGCGCTGAAGTACCCGAGCCAGCGGAGGAGCCTGCGAGGCCCACCGCGGCTGAAATGCCTTTGAAACCTGCCACTAAAGTTGAGGATTCAAAGGACACTCCCGTAAAGTCAGGAGTACACTTACCTGCCCTAGAGCGCGATGCGGATAATGGTCGCGAGTCCCCTTCTGGACTATCTCTACAAGAAATGTTTAGCATAATCAGTAAACGAATTGATGAGCTTGAACCGAGGCAGTACGCTGGGAAGAAACCGTCCAAGGCCAGGACGGAGTCTCAGCCAACCGAACCGGCGGCTCCCGCGCCCAAGGCGCGTGAGGCGACCGACCCACGAGGTACCACTCCAGGGAGATGGGCCGCGGAGAATTTCTTTAAGAAAGCTCTTCGCGATCCAACGACCACTTCTGTTAAAACGAAGCCTCCGCATTCCGACCCACCGGATGATTCGAGTTCGAGCTCGAGCGAAAGCTCCAGCTCATCGAGCGACGACGAGTCTGGATCATCGCGGAGATCGTCAAGTCCGCGTTTGTCGTCAAAACGCAAGCGTGGGCATGTTCGAAAACAAAAGATGTCGTTGAAACCGATTCCCCCTTCGCGGTACAACGGTGAACCTGATGCGAATGCAATTCAGCGTTTCGCTCGAGAGTCCAAGACTTACGTCAGAATGGGACACGTACCTGAGAAAGAACAGGTGTTCTTCGTATCCTATTACCTGGACGGTAAAGCACTTGATTTCTATAACCAAATTGTTCTGGCAGACGAAGACGATTGGGACTTAAAACGGTTCTTTATAGAACTGTTCGAATTTTGCTTCCCTGTGGACTTCCGGAACCAACAAAGGAAGCGCCTTAACCGGTGCTTCCAGGGCTCTCGGGACGTCGCAGCTCATGTGGCCGAGTGGTCTCAAATCTATAATACGATTGGATTGGAAGACACTCAGGAAAAGATAGTGAAGCTATTTAACAGCTTTACCTTCGATATTCAAACGGAGATCCATCGAAAGGACTTGGATCCCGAAGAGGCTTCTTGGGACGAAATCGTCAAAGCCGCTGAGAAATCGGAGGTTTTGCTAAAGCTCGCCTCGAAGAATCACGGATCTGGTGAGAGGTCTTCAAGGCGCGCTGAACAGCCGCCACAAGGAGCGAGCGAGAATCGCCCGCAGAACTCCAATCGACCCACGCGCGGAGGATTCCGTGGACGTGGGCGTGGACGTGGTGGTCGTGGGTTTGCACCTCGACCACGCGAGGAAAGTTTCCGTACTTCCGTGGTCAGTGTACCTGGAAGGAGCGGCAAACCGGAGAGACCTGCGGAGCAGATCTCGCCTCAGCGGCGCAATGAGATGCTAGCCAAAGGGCTGTGTTTCAACTGTGGTGAACCCGGTCATTTGGCGCGCAACTGTCAGAAAAACCAGACGGTACACTCTAAAAATAAGGGTAAACCGCCGGGTTTCAACAGTCATGCGGTTCACATACCTGTGGCTTCTAGTTCGCGCGACGCGCTGAGGGAAAGCACCGAGGTGCTTGAAACAATGTACTTCGGTTCGATTCGCTTTGGTAAACTTGGCGAAGTCGAGGAGGGCGGGGAACCCCTTCAAAATTTTGATTCCAACTCCGGATCTGAATACGACCTAGTCTTTAAAGACATTCCGCAGGACCCCAACGATCCAATGCGAAAGGACTCACTTCCGAAGGCAATTGGGGACCTATACGCGTTTTACACGGCGCTGAGTCTTCAATCTGCGCAACCATATCCCGGGGACTCGCACTTGCGTACCTCGGACGAGGCCTTTGATGAGAATCGGTTCTTCATGTACCTAATATCAGAAAATGAGTATCTGATAATGGATCATGAATGCGACAGCGAATACACGCTCGAGGCGGGGTTGTTGCGCGACCCCACCTTCATGCCCGCACTTTGGTACGCCCAGATGCGATCGGCTGAGTTGGGACTTGACCCCGAGGAATCGTTGAAAGAAGAACGTTACCTTGGGGAGATTGGTGACGTCCAGGCGGGCGCTGTCCAAGTCTTGCTTGAGCAGCATGCATGGAACTCGGAAGAAGGACCCGAGCCTGGTGATAGGTTCGAGGTGCGAACCAATGGCGACGACGGGCTCATTATTTCCGACCGTGTTATCGCGTACTGCTTCGAGCTACCGAGGCAGCTTTTGATCGATCCCAATTTCGACTTGGTTAGCTGGTACAGGCAAGAGATATTTCTCCCTGACATAGACGACTCACCAGAATCATCGATTTCCGAGCTAGGGCTGGAATCTTGTGACTCTGGTCTGGAAAGTAGCGATTGGGCGGATTTGCCCTCGCTACGAACCGTTAGTAGCTCGGAGCACTCGGAGGCGGACTCGATGCCACCCTTGCATGCGGTCGCTCGTTCCGAGTACGGCTCAGACGAAAATGTCTCTATGCCCTCTCTCCAGTCTGTTAGCGACTCGAGCGGATCAGAAAGCGACCTATCTGACCTAGTCTCACGCGACGATCCCGACGAAACCTTTGAAGATCGTCTTGAGTTCTGGGCACGCGCCGCAGAAAGTCACGGCCTAGCCCCGGGAAATGTGGAGATTCCGCGGAGGTCGCGCCGTCTGGGCGACGTCCTTGGTAACACGGTCTCTGCCCTGTTGGATTTCTTCCAACCTTACCCGGGAGACGAACTCGTCTCTTGGTCTGATGATAGGCGAGACTCGGTTCGATTCCGAGTTCTGCGGCCTACGGATCGGCATTTTGTCATTGAGGACACGTTCTTGGGTGAGGTAACAATCTTACCTATTGACTTTCTCCGAGACCCGGGATTTCGGTTTGTCGAGTGGTACGCGCAGCGTTGCGCCCGCGTGTGTGAAGTTCTTTACTCCCAAACGGCCTTACCTATACACCATTTCCCAATTGAGGAACTATTCTCTGACACAGTTCAGCAATACTTCCGGGACGTGAGTCGCCACATACCAATGTTCGAAGGCGTCGGTATTGGCCGGATTCCCCGGAAGCTTCATGACTTGAAGATGCCGGACGAGTTCCTCGTTTGTATTCCAATTGGCATGAGCGGAATGCATCAGGAAGTAATTTCTGAAAGGACTTTACTTAATCCCCGTCTGGACCTTGTCGGCTGGGTATTGAAGCGTCAGCTAAGTATGTTCTTCACGATAATAATCGCCAGAAGAATTGGCACTATACTTGTCGTTCCAATTACTTTGGTGAATTGTTCAACCTGCCTGAACTCGAAGTGGAGGGCGAGTTCCTGCTGCACTGTGGAGGCGCTCAGATCCCCGCGGACAGCATGAAGGGAATTTCTCGCACCTCTTCGGTTCCACGGTTAACCGACCGGGTAGTTGCTCGGCCCTTGGTCATCGTGGTCCGCGTGAATGGGGAGCCTGTTCGCGCTCTTGTAGATTCTGGGTCCCTCGGGGATTTGGTTTCTACTTCACTGGCTGATCAGCTTCGTCTCAAACGCGAAGAGCTTAAGGATCCCATTACCTTGCAATTGGCCGTTCAAGGATCTCGATCCAAAGTCAATCATTCTGTGAACGTTAAATTTAGTTATCAGGATATCGTTGAAAAACGGAGCTTCCTTGTTGCTAATATTAGCGGGTACGACATGATTTTGGGCACTGCCTGGTTGTTTCAACACAAGGTGAGCATTGGGTTAAACCCCGCTCGCGTTTGTGTCGGAAGCGCTAATTCCGTACCCATTGAAGGTGTCGCAACTGCGCGGGTGTTCGCTGGAGGCGTTGAACTAGGCGAGACTAGCACCCAAGCCGCGAGGGACCAGATACTAGAATACGCTAAGCCGATCTGTAAGACGGCAGCTGAAACTGGCCTACCTCCATTAAGAGCTATCAATCATACCATTCCCTTGATTGATGAGGATAAAATTCTACCGTGGCGGCCTTCACGCTGTCCCGAAGCTCTGAGAGAACAATGGGATATTAAAAGGCAGACGTACTTGAAAGCTGGCCGTTGGCAAGTCACCAACTCAGGCAACACTGCGCCGATGTTGTTGATCCCGAAGGTCAAGATGAACCCGCCGGGCTTGCGCGTGGTCGTAGACTTGCGTGCTCGCAATGCCAACACGAGGAAAATGACTTCCCGTTGCCGGACATGGAGGGGATACTGCGGCGTGTCTCGCGCTGCAAGTATCGCTCGCTCATAGACGGGCAGGATGCCTATGAGCAGATACGAGTTATACCAGAGCACGTCCGCGAACTGCGGTCAGTACGCCAGATGGCAATATGGTTAGCCTCGTTCTACAACAAGGTGACTGTAACGCACCTGCCACTTATCAGTCGCTTATGAACTACCTGTTCGGCGAATATATTGGTCGCTTTATGGACGTATATCTCGACGATATTATCATCTACTCAAATACTCTTGAGGAACACATAGAACATGTGAAGAAGATAATTGACATACTCGAACGCGAGGAGTTGTATTTGAGCGCAAACAAGATGCAGCTGCTTCAGCCCGAACTGAAGGTCTTGGGCCGCGTCGTAGACGATAGGGGCATTCGTATGGATCCCAACAAGGTTGATATGGTCTTGAACTGGAAAACGCCGACGAATCGGGAATTACTTCCGGATTCCTGGCTCAGTGACTTACCTTGGCGGAGATGTCCCGGACGTCCATATCCCCATGGGAATCCTGCATGAATTAACAAGCGACTCGGTTCCTTATCGGTGGGGCTATACGCACCAGCGGGCATTTGAGGACGTCAAACGCCTAGTGGGCCGAGGGAAAGAACACCGCCGCATGCCTTTGGATTATAGGCCCGAGGCGCCGCAGATTTGGCTGGTCACAGACGGCTGCAGATCTGGAGTTTCTGGTGTAGTCAGCCAGGGCAGCGACTGGAAGGACGCCAAAGTTGCGGCGTTCTTCTCGGCAAAACTGAATTCCGCACAGCAAAACTATCCCGTGCATGAGATAGAAATGCTGGCGGGAATCGAAGCGATGCTTCGCCACCGCGATATCCTGCAAGGGTGTCGATTCATTTGGGTAACAGACCACAAAGGTCTGATTCATCTTGTGAATCAGAAGAACCTGTCGGGGAGACAGGCTCGCTGGATTGAAAAAATATCTAGCTTCGACTTCGAGATAAGGTACATACCTGGAACCGAGAATGTACTCGCAGATGCTCTCTCTCGCATCTACTGAATGAGGCGCCGGGGACCGTCCGTGCGCGCTCTGAATACACATATCACGAGTTATTGATAATGATGTTCTGAATATACATTCAATTACCATGCCGGTACTTGTGGGATTGGAGGCGATAGCTCTGTCCAGCGACAGAGTGACGCGGTCCATGACGCGCGCTGCAAACGCCCTGGGGAGGCACGGCCTCTGGGTCAGACTCCGTACGTCCCCAGAGGAGGGCGGGGGTACTCAACACAAATCAAAACCTTCGGCGCCGAAGCCGAAGACCAACACAGCATCCAAGCGGGAAGAACCCGACAGGAAGTCGAAGGCTCCCTTGGATACGGCACCAGCGTACAACGCCAGTGAGGCTCGAGACGGTAGAAGACAAGGGGGACAGCTTCCCACTGATTTCGCTGATCCTTCTGATCCGTCGTCTCGGAATCACGGCTCTGCCACGGAACCAAACGCAAGCGACGTCAATCAAGGTGATCCCCGATCACCTGGACTCCCTGCTGACTTTGGCGAGGACTTCGAGTTTCTGGACGACTCGCTTCTTAATGTCGTAAACTCGGGATGGCACGGACTCGATCTTGCTAAGCTTCTCGCACACCACTACGCTGATGATCCCTTCTTCAAGAAGATCCTGGAGTCCCCAAAAGACTTTCGTAACTTTGAGGTCGAAGAAGGTCTTGTTTACCTCAAGGAATCGGACCACCGCGTCCTTTGCGTTCCGAAGATCACCTATCAGGATCGAAACGTACGAGAGATAATAATCTCTGAGGCACATTCCATCCTGGCTCATCTGGGTCTTCGCAAAACTCTTGATTACCTACGGGACCACTTCTGGTGGAAGGACATGGTAGACGACACTCGCAGCTTCTGCGAGTCGTGCATGACTTGCAAACGCAGCAAGCCAAGTAATCAGAAGCCCTATGGGCTTCTACATTCACTTAATCCGCCGCTTGAGCCCTGGGACTCAATTGGAGTGGACTTTGTCGGTTCCCTTCCCGAGTCCAAGAACCGCGATGGAATATTCAACTCCTTAGCTGTCATAATCAATCTTTTGACCGGGATGGTGCATCTAGTTCCTACTCGCATCAATTACACGGCGAAACAAATGGCAGAACTTATGTTTGAACATGTCTACAAACTGCATGGCTTACCCAAGTCCATCGTGAATGATCGAGATTCTTTATTTACCAGCGTGTTCTGGAAATGACTCTATGAACTAATTGGAGTTAAGCTCAAGATGTCGAGTGCTTATCATCCCGAGACCGATGGAGGTACCGAACGTCCGAACCGCACTATAACGCAAATGTTGCGTCAATGCATCGGGCCGAAGCAGAAGGACTGGGTGAACAAGCTCCCGGCTATCCAATTCGCGATGAACTCGGCTCGTTCTGAGACCACTGGATACTCGCTGTTTTTCCTGAACAACGGGCGCATGCCTCGCCCACTTCTATGGAACTCTGCACGTACCCACGAATTTCCCGGCGTTGCTACCTTTGCGCTGGAACGTCGACTGGCGATCATGGCTGCGCATGACAGCATGATTGTTGCTCGAGTCAAGCAGACTCGGAATGCTAATCGCAAGCGCCAAGCCTCGCCGTTCGTTGACGGCGACCTCGTCTATCTGTCTTCAAAGAACATCTCGTTCGAAAAGGGTCTCGCCCGCAAGCTCATCCCTAAATACATTGGGCCGTACGCTATTACTCGAGACTTTGGCAATGGCTCGTTTGAACTGGACCTACCCGCGAATATGAAACAAAGGGGTATCCATAACGTGTTCCACTCCTCTTTACTCAGGGTACACGTACCAAGCGATGATCGTCGGTTCCCTGGGCGCCTAGACTGCCAGCTGGGGATATCTCTGGATGATGAGACCAACGAATGGGCTGTTGACCGCATTGAAAGTCATCACGGCCGACGCTCGAAGGCCCTCTTCGAAATCTTGTGGAAGTTGGGTGATCGCAGCTGGATGCCTTACCAACAGGCTAAATGCCTTCAAGCCCTATCCGAGTACCTGGAGGCTCAAGGTGTATCCGAAATTCAGGAGCTACCCTACGGAGCGGGGAGACCTCCTGCTGACGAACAGGAGTTGCTCGTTAGCTCCGTAATGTCGCAGTTCTGGGCTTATAAGGCAGACGATCCCCTAGAGGAATTCTTAACTCCCTCTTTATCCAACATGACTCCTGCCATCGACGTCTTCAGCAACTCCGCGGTCTTCCCACCTATCGGAGATCGCTTCACTGTGTATAACACTCAGCATTGTGCGCTTAAACGCGTCAGCCCGACCCTGTTCCGTGCCACCTTCACTGGGCTCTCTTCGACGCACGCACTATCCGTCTCTTCGCCGACTATAACGTCGCTCTCTGCACTCGCGAGGATATCCCCAAGCTTATCCCCGCGTATTACGTCAACTTCGCCCAGCTCATGAATTCGAACGACGATTCCGGATTCGGCTGGGCTTACATCGACGAAACTTCTGGCACTATCGTCTGGAACGACGCCCTTCACCCGGCCAACCCGGACACGTTCTGTGTGCTCGACCACGAGATCGTCAACCGCTTCCTCCCCGAGGGAGAGGTGGCGGTCACCGAGATGTATTTCGAGAACGCCGAGCGCCTGATCAAAGCCGATCAGGCACGCGAGCTGAAATATTTTCGCCAGCGCCAGGAGAAGAAGGGCAAGGGGACCGGCGCGCCGGATGTGTACGCCAAAGCATCGAAGGATAACTTTGCGCGGAAGCGTCAATTGCTTTTGGACGCTGCCGCGGCTGCCGCCGTGGCCAACGCTGAGAAGCGCGCTGCTGACGCAGCCAACGCACAGGCTGGACCTTCGAATTCGAAGCCGTTGTAGGATGGGCAGGAGATGGACCAGGACACCTAAGTCCGCTGTGTACGTTGGCCTGGAGGGCGGATGTAACGGTGCGACTCTTTATTGTCTCCTCTTTTACCTCATTCCTTTTCCCTCTCCCCATCTCTCTTCTTCTCTCTTTTAATCCACTTGTTCACGGCTTGACGCCGTAGTCGCATACCATTTGATCTCGTACTTACTCCCATCAAACACCATCGTTTCACTTGATTTCATATCTAGTCACACACTATATATATCTGGCTTGTCCGTAGTAACGTCTTTAGTCAATCTACCCTTTACGCCACTTACCTCTGCTGGTCCGACTAACCAGCCTTCTTGAACTTCTGAACCTTGTGCCGGAACTAGCCGACGACTATCTAACCGACCTTATCTAGCCGCCAGCTCTCCGTCACATATGTTCAACTCCATGTGTTTCAAGGTCTCGATGCTACCCCCTGGCTCGCAAATCGGTGTCGGCGATGTCTCCGAAGCATATAGGAATATACCCACACATCACTCCCAATAGCCCGGCACCGTGCTCCGCCCAAGAGGTACTCGCCCTTGAAATTTGCTACACAGGGTCGGAAAACTGAATTAAGGGCCGGCCAGACTCACCCTCCCTGTTAGCCGAGTTATGTAAGCACCAAATTGGGCAATTCCCCACGAATATTCCTTAAAATGCCAAATTTGGCCGCAATCAGTCAACTATCAGCATGCAACCTGTGCCGCCTCTCCGGCAACAGTTGAATTCACTTTCACTTCTGAGACTGCGACCCGGTACTGAAAAACCCTTGCCCAATTTGATCTTATTGGGCTGTCTCCGGAAATTCTGAGACAGCTCCGATGGTTCTGAACTTAGCCGAGCATGGGAAAATGATATTTATAGCGCAATGGTACGGTTTAAGTCTTTGGTTGTGATCCAGACTCTCATGACAGAGTTCCCAAATTGGGATGTCATGAGAGTATGGTCCGAGACTACATATCCATGACAGAGCACGATCCACAAATTGTTGGATCTGACACACCCATCAACTCGCGTGGCTACTCCCCTTTTGGGACAAGTTTCGGCAAGAAAGTGTCTTCCCACCAAACAATTCTCCCGGATATTCAACCTAGCTCAACCAAGACCTCTCCAGAGTGCCCCATGCCATATGAAGACTATAAAGACCTACAAGAGCCCTACTGGGCTGAGAAATATGAGCAGCGGGCAAGCCGCGGGTGGCCGCGCTTTCCGCATTTGGGGCCCGGGGGCCCGGGCGAGGCGTACTTTGATGGTGTATCAGATCCAACGACCTTGGGAGCTCTTGGGTAACTCCGGCCGGACAATCAACTGAAGGGAAGCAAAGGGATTGCTGAGAATCAAATAACATATTGTATCCCAGGGATCACCTGCTGTCCTGAAGCTCCTGGAAATTTTCGATGCAATTGCGGGCTGTCATGGCTGGCATTTCCCTATTGGCGCAATTGCAGTGGGCGATGATTCATGGGCTGTTTAAAATTTTTGTCTTGACCTTCAGCACCAATATCCACAACCTGGCAAAAGCCTGGCATGAGCTCTCGAACATCTTGCTCGTAATCCAGCAAATAATCAACCCAACTGAGAAACTCGGCAGTCTCTAATTTGTTTATCCATGGCAGATCTTGATGTTTCCTCATACCATAGAAATAGGCAGTTAAAACCTTGCGGCTTACTTTGTTCTGGAAAACATGGGTAACAACTTGGGGAGACATACCCGATTTCAAGTGCTTAAATGACTATTCCCGGCTGTTGGCCATCACGCGGATGCCGATCTCATCATTGACATCTGCCAGTTCACCAAAAGCCTTGGCAAAGATGACACACTCCCAGTGACAGCACAACGCCGTGTCCGGTCCTTCAAGTTCAAAACTTGTGGGGACGCAGACCAACTCCATGTCTTCCTCCGTGGCCGCCGAGCTCGCCTTGACAGAGACCGTTCTCCACGACGTACTCATACTCCGCTTCATCAGTGGTCCGTTATTCGACTCGTTTGTCAAGTTGACCGCGTCCTAATCCAGAGTCCACATCCTCCGCAGCAGCAGGACTAACGATGCGCTTGCTGGCCGTGGCCGCCATTTCCCTCTTACTTTCCCATAGATTCTTCTTTATGACCACCTTCTGTCTCTTGCTGATGAGGTCCAGCTCATCTGGTCTGCAAAATTCACGTCGAGCAAGTTCCTGTTTCTTGCCATGAGATACCTTGTTGTTGTTTAATACCCCGTTGTGTGGTCAATTGCTCAACGCAGGGTAAAATAGGTCCCGGGTGTGATGATCCCCCAGACCACTGTACTATTTCGTTCAATTCTCGCCGCCTGTGACCTGTGACCCAGACATTCGAACTTGAGATTTCGTACCTGGTCTGGGATCGCTGTGACACTTTTTTTTTTTCGTTAAGTCCCCGGAAATGAGTGCATAATGCTCTCAGGCATTTCAAACAACATCCCAGCACTGGTTGAGCATTTTGCGAAGGGAATTAATGGTGAAACGGCGCGTCAAGAGAAACCTTCTTAAAGGGGTAAGATCAAATTGAAATTTGGTAATTACACCTTTTTTTTCTGCATCCCGCCCGCCTCGCAGCAAATGAGTGGTCTTCCCGACGTTTTCAAGATTCTGGACGGGCCGGAAAAGCTCTCCATTCTGCACACCTCCCTGTATGTGTCCCGCCTTATCAAATTTCAGCTGCCGCCGCAGCGCAAATCTACCGTTTTCACAGACCCCACCGAATACGTCTCCGAGCTCCATCCGACCGTTGTCACTTTCAATGTCGTGGAGATTCCGGTGCCTCCCTCCATCATCATCAAGGCCCTTGGCCGGGAAATCCTGACCGACCCGGAGGCCAAGTCCATCATGCTTGTCCATTCGCCGGTGCACCGTGAAAAAGTGTATCGTCGCAGCAGTGTAATACTCAGTTCACGGCATGAGAAGAGGACTGGCAAAGCAAAGTGGTGACGATGGAGTGGTCGGTGGTGGTCTGCGTGGAAGATGATGGATGATGCCCTGATCCGTGCTACGTGGCTAAACCCGACCAAACCCGCCCTTGGCCCAACCCTCCTACCACATGTGCCCACCGTGACGTGGCGGCGTCCTCACTGCCGCGCCTTCCGTCCTCACCACCCCACTGCCTCCTCCTCCGAATCCTTCCCAATCTCGTCTACGTGCCACCGCTCTGCCTCAGTCACCTCCGCCGTCCTCAACTCCGCCACTGCTTTCGCCTCTGCCTCTGCTTCTCCCCCCTTCCCGTCTAATCCGCGCCATGAACATCGCCTGCGCCAATGCCAACGGCGTCCCCTCCCGCGCAATGTACAGCCGTAGTCGTCTTGAGCTGAATGTTCCGTCCATAGTAATTCCATCCAGTGTTTCCAACTCGTAGGAATTGAGGATGCGTGCCGCGATGCGATGCGGTTCCGACCATTTAACCGTGAGTTTCCTATCATTGCTCATTGTGTGAGTGAGATCGCTGCAATATACCTGGACGAGTTGGCTGCGCTCGAATGTAATGGCACCTGCGCGCGACGCCGCCACCTTGCGATCAAAGGCTGCCTTTCGACCCAGCGTGTAGGCGATGCGATTGGCGTACCCATCGAGCCTCTGCTGCTCGACGTAGGCCATGTGGAGTGCCGCGTCATCAGCAGTCAGCGCTGATGCCGCTACTGCGATTGGCGTCGCGGGCGTGTTCACCACCTTGCCGAACATCAGCTCCTTCGGCGCGAACTTCACCGACGGCAGCAGCCGTGTGTTCATTATCTGTATCGCTTTGTTGAAGTGGTCCGGCCAGTTTTCCGGCAGTGTGTCTTTCGTCACCGAACGCCACGCGTCTTCTCCGACGTCCGGGGTGCACAACCGCGCGAGGATGTAGATCAAAATCCTGTTGGCGCCCTCGACCAGGCCATTAATCCAAGGTGAGTATCCCGATATGAGATGGAACTTAATGCCGCCCTTGTCGCAAAATTGCTGAATGTGTTTGTTTTTGAAGTGGCGCCCCTGATCCGATTGGAATGTTTCCATTGGCAGGTACCCGTTGCAGATATCAGCGAGCGCACCCTCCGTCGTCTCTGCCGACCCTGCTACGGTGTACTTGTATCCTCAGATGTAATGAGTGAAGGTGTCCACATAGAGGCCTACGTTTTTGAAGCCGCCGTTCCCCTCCGGTAATGACAGGTAGTCCCCCACGACCAGTTCGAACGGATGCCGCCGTAGTACTGGATCTAGTAGCGAGTGCAAATTAGCGGGCCCAAACCCTTTGCACTTTGCACAGTCCGCGATCGCATTAATGATCGACTCGTCAAGTCCCGGGCTGTGGTACTTGTCCATCATCGCCAGCTTCACGCTGTCGCGATGGAAGTGACCCCCGTCCGCATGTACCTCCGCCGCACGTAACCGCGCCTCCGTACGCAGAATACACTCCCGCCTCGACCGCGCCCTTGCTGGCACTCTGCTCCCGAGCCTCCACAGTTTAGTGCCTTCGATGAAGTACTGGGTTGCGCTATGTCACGCACGCTTCCACAGCTTCAAGCTAGACCCCAAATCGAGTTTGAGGATGGCGTCGATGACCTGCAGGTACATCGGCTCCTCCTTGAAGCGCTTGCGCAAAGCCGCCGTACCCTCCGGCACTGCCATGACCAGGTACGTGTCGCCCGCTTCCTCCACAGTAAACAAGTCGTTGATGATACCCGACTGCGACTCCCAGTCCGGCGATACCGTCCACTCGCTGCCGTCCCCTGCAAATTTCGCCTCCCCTCGTCCGCTCTACTCAATGTGTCTGCCACGGCGTTTGTTGTCCCCTTTATATGTTCCGCGCCCACTATCTTGTAGCCCATGACCCCGTCTCGCCACCGCGTGTGCGTAACATTCAATTTGTCGTTCACCATGATGTCTCGTAGGGCTTGGCAATCTGTTTCCAGCTTGACGGGCTGGCCCCAGACTATGTTGGAGAATTTATCCAGTGCGTACTTGAGTGCTGCGAATTCCAGCAAGTGCAGCTGGTAGCGCTCCTCCGCCGGTGATGTGCGTTTCGACGCAAATGCTATTGGGTTACGTCGTATAACCGCTTTTCCCCCCGGTAAGACCGACCGCATCTTCTGGGACAATACTCCTGTGAACGCGTCCTTGCTTCCGTCCATCGTAATGATGAACGGGAAGTCCCGCACCGTGTCGAACCGCAGTGCCTGCAACACTGGTTCCGAAAGCATGATCCGCTTGAGATTAACGAAACATCTTGAATGTTTCTCCTTCCACACCGGCGCCAGTTTGAAGTTCTTCATCGCTGTGCAGAAGAGCTGCTTTTTTGCGCCTGCGGGGACTTCCGCCAACCTGACCAAGTCCCGTAGGTCTTTCTCGACCTTGGCGTAGCCCTCGATGAGGTCGCGGAAGTAGGCTGTTAGCCCCAAGAACGCGTGTAGGTTGAGCGTGTCCTGCGGCTGCTTCCATCTCACAATCGCCGTGAGCTTCGCCGCATCCGGCGCAACTCCCTTCGGCCCCACTTTCGCTCCCGCAAAGACCGCCTCTGTCATAAATAGCCGCGTCTTTGTTGCGGACAGCGACAATTTTGCCTCGCGGAATCTGTCAAAGATGACAATAAGTTTGCCCATCATCTCCTCGAAGCTGTCTGCCGCCGACCCTCCGTCGTCAACAAACAGCTCCATTATTGCTTTAACGAGCAGGTCGTGTAGCTTCTGTGCGCACATATACCCATACTCTGTGGGCGCGTCCCTCAGCCCGAACGGCATGCGCGTGTACATGTAGTACCCTTTCCCTGGTACAAACATTATGATGTACGGCTGAATTGCTTCGTCTACCGGTATGGCGAAGAAGCCTGATACAAAGTCGAAAACGGAGATATATCGGTGCCCTGACAGTCTCCTCTGTTTGTCGCGAATATCGCCCTGCGGTACCGGGACAACCTTGAGCAGCTCGTTGAGCTCATGGAAGTTCTGGCAAATCCGCCATTTCGGTGCGCTGGGCGCGTCAGGTGCCTCATGCCGCGGCTCTCACGGCGGTAGGTCGTACACGGGTGGCAAGCCCGTGCGAATGCATTCGTCGTTCAGGACGTGCTTCAGCTCGTCCTGCGTCAGCCCCCCCCCATCGTGCCCCTTCTGCGCGAGCTTGTCGTACACGGGTGGCAAGCCCGTGCGAATGCATTCGTCGTTCAGGACGTGCTTCAGCTCGTCCTGCGTCAGCCCCCCCCATCGTGCCCCTTCTGCGCGAGCTTTATTGGTGATACACATTTGACGTCTCTGGGGTGAATCTGGCGTATGACACCTGCCTTTTCCATCACGTCAACTTGCTGATGTAGGTATTCCGCTTGCGGCTGCATCAGCGGCTGCTGGTGGACTTTCGTGCTGAATTTATGGTCCTTCGGAATTTTCGGTGCGTACGTCGACCCTTCTACCGGACAAACCTCGCTAACAGCGAGCGCGAAGATGTCCGCGTAGCGCCCCACCAGCGCTCGCACCTCCGCTCTCTGCATGTTGGTGAGGTCCGGGCCCGTCTGAACCAGCCGCAACACCTCCGCCACACGTGCTGGTTTAAACGGGTCCGTGGACCTGGTATACACCGACTCGTCCACCTTTGATGCATACGCGTCCATGTCGTACAGGTCCGCATCGAACGAGTTGCTGGGATCATGATTAGCATTGACGTTTGCGACAAGGCTGGGCATTTCGCTGGGTACTCCCCTCATGGGGGCTGCGCTAACCCCCAGTGTTTTTGCGCGCTCGGACGGCATCCCGTCCATTGCTTGACCATGCACCCCCCTCTCCATCCACTCCTGTGCCCACCGCGTGCTTGGTGTATCCTCCGCTGTATTGACATTGTCAGTACCGAGGATTTCTGCCACCGATATCACATCTGGTACTTCCCTCCCGGGGGTTGCGCGGGCCCCCAGTGAGTTTGTGCGCGCATGCAGCTCCCCCGGCTGCACATAGATTTCCTCCCGCAATGCCAACGGCGCCTCCTCCACGTCGGCCACCTCCTCCACCGTCGCTCGCTGCTCTCCCGGCACTACCACCGCTTCGATAATCTCTGGAATGTGGGGTTGGTCAAAGTCGGCCTGTCCCAATAACTCTTGTGAAAGTACCCGCCTCGCAGGGGGAGTCTCGCAAGACTTCACCCCCGGCGCGGCTTCGCACGTTGTCGCCCCGATGGTGACCTCTCCTTTTTCCACCCCTGCATGCTCCCCTGCCACATCCCCCTCATCTCCGTCCCCGTCGCGTTCCACGTTGCCGCTGCTCGCAGTGTTTTCTGGTGTTGAGGCTGCATCAGTGTTCTCGTTTCCAAATACTGACTCTACTCGCCTCTCGGGGGTCTTCGCGAACGAGAGAACCCCCGTAAAGGCTTCAGGCGCACCGGCCGTCTTAGCCGGCTTGAAACCATCCCACCGCAGTGCTCCTCTCTGATTCGAGAGCAACGTGTGCACGCCCCCCACCTCGACATTCACGACATCCCGCTTGTAGTCGTGTACCGCGCCGAACGCCGTCTGCAGCGGCTTCCCAAACAGGAACGACCAGCCGCCGCCGCTGTCGAAGATTTCAAAGGACCCCGTCGCGCGCACCCCCCCAACGTTGATGGTTCCCACCCACGTCCCCTCGGAACGCACCAAGGCCCCGTTCGCCATGCGAAGCATCTTGCGTGATGGGTGTTCGTTCCCTGCCCTGTGCTTGTTCCTCCTCCACACCTTGCTGTCTATCGCTGTCACCATCGCGCCGCCGTCGAAGAGTGCCTTTACTCTCACGTTCTCCCCTTTCGGGCCCTGGATAATGATCCAGTATTCGAACAGCTCGCATCTCTTCTCCTCCCCGGTTCCCACCGTGTACAGGTCAATAACCTCGCATTGTTTATGGAAGAAAACATCGGCGGCCTGTATGTTAGTGGAACTGGAGCCCTCCAACCCCACGCTCCGGACCGTCCGTTGGGTTTCTACTCGGACGGCCCTACGCCAAAATCCTCCCCTTCAAACTCTACCCCGAAGTCCATCCAACCGATCTCTGACTCGACGTCGACCACGTTGACGGGGGCGGCCGAAACACCGAGGGCCTTTGTGCAGATGCTGCGGAAGGTCGACTCCTTGGCGTGTACTGCGGGCCCCAGGCAATCGGTGCGGCGGTGCCACGGTATGGTTACTTTCCCACACCCGTAGCATTCCCCCGAGCATGGCGGGATCGTCCCGGGGGCGAGCAGGAATCCCGTGCGCTCGAGCAGCGGCCGCGTCTTGCCGTGGACGCCTAACCACCCTGTGATGCGCCTCGCATACTCCGCGCGCCCTGCTGCGTCGTCCGCCAGCATCGACTTCGTCAGGGTGCTAACTATCCTGCGCAAGTGCGATCTCCTGGCCTCATCTATCTCGGGCGGCGTGAACAGGTTTCCCTTCCCGCCACCTGCTCCAAAGATGTTTGCAGGTGTGGGGGTTGTAGTCGCCCTTGGTGTCGCAAGCATCGTGCACGCGAGCTGTCCAGCCATCCTGCTGACGGGGGTCAACAGCGCCACGCACGCTTGTGCCTTGAGATCTGCGACTGCGCGTTCTATGTCTTGGGTCTTCTTCGCCTTCGCATGCGGTCGACCGCCTTGATCGCCGCGGTATACGTTACCCACGACGCCTGGGTCGACGGGACCTTCTCGCGAAGGACTTCGGGCAGTGCATCGCGCGACTGCCAGATGCCGCTGGTGGTGTTCGCGATCCCCGCGAGCCGTGCAACTTCAAGGAGTCTGGTGGCGAAGTGGATGTGCGCATAGACTTCGGCGCCTCCGACCTTGACAATCGTACCAAGCTCGGCTATCGTGATCTTCATCGCGACGAGCTCGCGGTCCCACTCTTGAGCGGTGCGTTCCGCCTTCTCCGCCCCTGGGAAGTGCAAGTGGAACGCAGCTGCCAGCGCCTGCCACGTCGTCACGACGCCGACGCCGGCCTGGAGCATGATGAACCATTTCTCGGCGGGTGAGTCCTCCACGAGGTAGTCGGGGAAGGCGTCGATCTTGCGGGCGTCGGGGTTCTGGGCGTCCTCCGTCCCAAGGTCGCGCATGTGCGATCTGAATTTTTTCATAAAAGTGCTGGGGGCGACAGCGGCAGAATTGGTGTCAACAGGCTCGCCCGAGAACATTGGAACAATTTCGGCGGACATTGTGGTGCGCGGTATTGCGTGGTGAAGCTGATTAGGCGGCGGTGTCTGAGGTAGTGCTTTGTTTACCGCAAGTGCTAGGTTGCTGAATGTAGGGAGCTTGTCGTCTGATTCACGGGTTATGGACGATGGTGTCGAAGGTGTAATCGAAATTTCGCGTGGCAGGGGTGTCTCGTACGATCTTAGGTAGTCCAGTTCTGAAGGCTCTTCGCTGCTGCTCTCTATACTCGCGCTCAGGAATCTGCCCTGGGCGTCTCGCGGTCTCGTTCTCGGTGTCGCGTGGGTGGCCAGAACTTTCTAGGTACGAAGCCTGCTCCAATCACCAAAATGGAGTGGTCGGTGATGGTCTGCGTGGAAGATGATGGATGATGCCCTGATCCATGCTACGTGGCTAAACCCGACCAAACCCGCCCTTGGCCCAACCCTCCTACCACAACGATGCGGCGACGCCGATTTACTTCCGCTCACATCAAAAGATGGCATTTCGTGTGAACGCCGCGGCGCTGATCACCACACGCGCCGCCCAGCCGGAAATTTGATTTTTTGGGCCATTTTCCTCCAATTTTGTGACATGCATTGAAGATTTGAACCTGCTCCAAAACGCCTGTGACACCCCAAAAAAAATCGTATAAAAAGTGCCCTGTGACCTGTGACATACGAATTGAATGAAATAGTACAGCATTCGTGAGTGAACACCCCGCCGGTGTCTTCTGTGTGCAGCTAGTTTTTTCTTGTGCAGAGCTCGCAGGTTTATCAAATGTTTTGCTATCCAATGAATTCTGTAAAGCCTGGTTGACTTTATCGTGCGATTCTTCTTTTCTGCCGCCCGGCGGGAAACTAAAATACACGGCAGGTACTTGTGGGATGGGTAACCATCGCAATCAACAACTGTGCACATTTACCGAGTCCCTCTGCGCGTCTCTGATACCTTGACAGGGTTTATTCTCCTGCGCGTGTGGGTTTTGTGGGGTGTGCTACTGCTCCTTCCCTCTCATTCGATTAGTTAAATCCGTCAAGACCGGAACCACACATTCATCATCTCTATGCTGCTGTTTTTCATCGTCATGCACGCGACGACCCTGGCCCGCACATGGATCAGCGTCGCCCACATGATGAGTGCGGCCCTTGCTTATTCTACCACTCCAGGCTGAGACCTCCGTTGCCAGACACTCTGTACTTTGAATCGTTCCTCCAGCTATGCAGGTTCAGCGCCTTCTCCGACATAGGGGTGGTCTGGATTCCCGAGATACGTATCTCTCCAAGCGTCGTAGCGTGGAAGCCGGGCTGAATCCGCTGCAGCTGTTGTTCGAGTTCACGATGTTGATGGTGATGGGCTGGAAGGTTAGAATGCGCCCGAAAACGCTGAAAGGCCTTCACGAGGACGGATTTGGGTATTTCTTAGTGTGTCGGGCTCTCGTTTTGCGTGCGATTCGTACCAGTGCTAATTGGACGCAGTTTCTGTTTGGCGAGTACCGGTTCCGCGATGAGGAATTACTCTTGCTGAATGGTCGAACTATCACTAGGGCTCACATTGGCCAACATGGTGTGAGCCGGGACTCACCAGGCTTCACTGAGAAAAGACCAAGAGACACACAAGCGAACAATAAGACCTTTGATTGGGGTGAGACGAAGCAGAGAGGGAGGTACGAGTAGTGGGATGATCGTGGTAAGAGGGAGCGACTAGCTAGTCGTAACGTGTGACGTGTGATGTGAGTAAAGTGACCGTTATGTGAGTATCGGTCGGGTTTACACACGGTTGTGTTCCTCGCCGCTCGGGTACGCACCCTTCTCGGAAGGATCTCGAAATCCGCTTATTCGTTTGTTTTTGGGCACAGATCCCGCTGATATTCTGCCTACTCTTGTGCGTGCTGCGCAGCGTATCAACGCGAAGCTAACGACTGCGTCTTGGGCAGCTTCATGTGGTGCTTCACAACGACGATGACGTGCCGCATGATTCTCGGCCTGCGGCGCTCAGCGGAGCGCGCGCGGTTCATTGAGGCGGCGGCGTCTTGTGACTCCCGCCATGCGTAGTTCATTTAGCTCGCGTGCATCAAGCGGCAAGACTCATAGCGCGTCCGTATCTCCACAATGCGACTTTGATGCAAGATATATAATACGACAAGCGATACTAATGCGTAATTTGTAAATTGTAGCAATAGGATATACATATTGAATCCTTTTGCATTTGACATGCGCACAAATTGGTTTAACGGTCGGCAGTAGCAGCCCGGTGCCCTCAATCTATCAAGGTTAATTTTTCCTTTAGCCAAATTTTCACCCTGCTGGCGTCCGAATCAAAATTCGTTGAATGTATGAGGTTTATGGAGTTTCTAATTCCACAATTTTATTGACACCGCCAGCGGAAGTATATACAGTCTAGAAAGGGTGATATAAGGAGCGAAAGTTGTACAAGTCGTAGAAGAATTACTATTTTCGACTGGGAAACCGGCCACCTTAGCATTTTTGGCTCATACCCACTCTATATAAGCCATAGTGCGTTAGAACGAAGGTGGGCATCCCAAAAATAGATCCATATATTTTCCCCGAATTTAGATGCGGTGTGGCTGGAGCAGTGAGTTTTCTTCGGCCGACAAGCTCAACATGAGCAAATAGTAGGAAACCGGCCACCCCGCCAATCAAGTGCCATGGGTGCAAACTCCGGGGTGTTTCATTGAGAAAATATACATGAGTTATCTAGGCACTATTGGGGGTGTACTTGCAAGGGATGGGACTGGGTAAACTTGGTGGCTGAAATTGCAGCAGTAACTTGTGGAATTGCAGATTCCGGCTACATCGGCGGCTCGTCAGGACACCCCCGGCGGCGGGCCAAAATAAGTGCTTTGTAGCTTGATATGAAGGATAATGACTTACAAAACCACTCATCTCCCTGTCGAGATGACTCCAGCTCCCCAGACAAATCCAAACATTGTGGGCAGCCAACATGTAGCGGATCAGGGTAAAGGGCAACGATGAGAAGGGACGTGACAGTGAGCGAAGTGCGGACACCCACCACAGTGGAAATGTCCTGCTTTCAGACTCTCTCGAAAAAATCCAGACCCGTAGCATGGATTGGCTGCCTGCTATGGCCGTAACCAGCCTGAGCCACTCCGAAATGAAGTGAAGTCATGGTCGGCTCATAGCGAGAGATCTTTGGGGGGACACCTTTTCGACAAGCACATGTCGCAAGCAGTACTATTGCCGACTGGGTAGTTGACCACACTAGGTAGTTGACCACTTTGACAATGGCTGGATACTGTATTATTACGATTAATTCGACAGTCACGGGTCACGGACCCCCCTGTCGATGTCGAAATATGGTCGGGGTCACGGGTCACGGAGGGGTCTGTCGAATGCAATTTTCGTCATGACCAACCCAAATTTCTCTCAACCATGCTAAAAACCTAAATTTTGCATCTTGGATGTCGAAATTTTGAAGGGTGTCACGCCAAAATTCGGTGGTTGTCGAATTGTCGAACTGGTCTTTTGGGTCACTAGTCACACCCCCTGTCGAATTGATCGAAATAATACAGTACATGGAAAAATGACAGTGGATTGACCTCGGGGGAGGGAATAGGATGTCTGACGAAGGTTTGGACCAAATTTGGAGGCGAAGTAATGGGTTGATCGGCAGCGGTGCTGGGTTTGATCACGATGTGATGCATGAGAACATCATTTTCTTGCCCATTAACGGCATCAACGTTCCGTTCTCAACCAATCCTTGGTCAATCCACGACCTTTGGGGGTCGTTCCGAAGCTCTGGGTCAGGGCGTTCAACTAGAATGTAATTTATCCCCCGAAATTGGCATTGACACTTGCAGGACCTCACAGAATAATTAAATCCAATGCAGTTGGATAGCTCATAATGCATAGGGTCATAATGCATAATGCTCATAATGCATTGGATCCGGGTGTCCACCGACTTGGTAGGCTGGCATTTTATGCAATTTCCTCATATTGCATATTGCATACGGTTGAGGACACATTTATGCATTTGGAGGTGTGATAATACCCTATTTTGGACACAACTTGACAGCTTCTGGCACCCAAAATGTACATTTGGATCAAAAGAACACCCCTTTTTGTCGAGATCTGGGCATAATTCCACGATTTAGGCAGGATATACCATTGTTGGCCATTCTTTCATCATTCATAGGCACTGTACTTAGGATGAAAAATGCTTTCAAGGTGCAGAGTTCCTAGGTTATGCAGTCTTATCAGACACAACATAGGTGTAGGTGTATATCAGCCAATTTCTTTGCTTAATTTGCTGACCGAACAGTCAAAATATTGAACATGTCACATAAGTCACACACTGTGACAAACCTAGCAATGCATATTGCTCATAATGCATAGGGTTTGGTGGTCCACTGACCTTATGCATTATGAGCTATCCAACTGTATTAAGCTGCATAAGTTGATCACCCATTCCTAAGAGAACCGTTGGCGCTACCAGTCTGAAACTTGGTATGGTCCATATTGGTGTGCTATGCTTCAAAATTTTAGGTTCATCAATATTTTCTGCATTTTATTCCTCTCTTGCCACCGTCCAATGCATCAAATCACAGAAATTTTGGGGTCCCAACTCCCGGATTTTTTCTAGGAGCTCTCAATAGCATGGGTCTGAAACTTGGAGCCAAAGATGTTTATTTAAATTTTATGAGACTGAAAGAACGCAAAATTTACCCCCCTGTGGCATCTGTTGGTTGCATGGCTGTCAACAACGGTCCTTGGGTCAACCTGTCTGCGACCAAGCACAACAGAACCACAAGTCCTAGCCCAGGTGTTGAGAGGAACTGGCT
Organism: Mycena rosella; assembly: GCA_029378255.1. Lineage (NCBI taxonomy): Eukaryota > Fungi > Basidiomycota > Agaricomycetes > Agaricales > Mycenaceae > Mycena > Mycena rosella. The sequence continues at coordinate 84,206 of JARKIE010000303.1, read as the reverse complement.
GTTCGTGGTGAACATACGAACGGCCGACGACCGAGGATTACTCCCAGGAGTAGTTCAACCAGAGGTTAGACCATGGTTGAAGTAGTCCCGTCCCTATGGGCCCGGGATAATCGAACCGATGTGGGGCGTATCCCGACGGGATTACCGGCGGGATTATGAAATGACACACATGGGTTGATCATAGACCAGCGAACAAGAGGGAGGATCCAGGGATATCCGACAGAGGCTCCTTCGGACTCTACGCTCTAATGCCGAGAGACACAGGAATAGTTTTCGTGGTGGTGGTTGTCTCCCTCTAACCCTGAATGCGATCAAGACTCCGTGTCCACACCACTGAGAGTCTTGATACCAGCATTATCCCGTAGGCTAGTCCTTCACAACCCTACAACCCACCACTAGGCTCCGTTGACGGAATTCGAGAAAAGGTCCGAGACAGGAGTTGAAATAGGAGACACGGGTTTGCCAGCAGAACGAAGTGGAGAGGGAAACCCGAGTCAACGAGATAGCGAAAGCAGAGAAAGCTTAGGCTGAACACAGGTCAAGAACAGGCCAAAGCAAGGCCGGTGAATAGACGAGGTAGAATCTAAAGTACAGGGGATTCTACCTGGGGTTTATATACTACTGCATCTAGGAGTCCGATCGTAATATACCCTATGTGTAACATAAAGGGGTTTAGTTGAAACCAGAAAGGAGTTAAAATGAAACAGATAGGGATGCGATCACGGGTTAACGGGCTCCCGTGATCGCGGTTTGATCCGGCTTCGGGATCTGAAAAGCCGAATCATGACAATGGCAGTCAGTTAGTCGAGGGGCTGTATTAGCCCTATTGACTTGCACTTCAAAATAAATTTTGTATGTACACCTATGTCTTCGAGTTAAATGTAAGGTACGCTAAATGGTAGCCTGGAACCTCCAAAGACTACCCAGACACTAGGTGGTGTCAATTCCGTCCTCAGCGGCGTCTTCAAGGCAGTGGTCAACTACCCTGTTTTGGCCGTTTTTGGAATACTGCCCAGAAAGAAATTGCTCACTACTCGGAACAGCATCTAAATTCCGACAAAAGTGTTTAACAGATTCCTAGGATGCATGCAATCATTACGAACCCCGGCGGACCCCGAGTGTCCACTGATGGCTTCAGAGATACACCACAAATGCTAAAGTGGTCAACTACCCGGTGATTGATAGTACCCTCCTTTTGAACCTCAATTTATGCAAGACTTCTTGTGTTTCGGAATGAAAAAAGACCTCTTTTCTTGGGCTATAGCTCGGCCCCGAGTCGAACGAGGGATCCCACAGATCGATTTGCAAATTTTGCAGGTCCAGGCAGCGAGCGTACGGACCGTCCGGCACCGGGCCCCTCTTGCTGTGGTTGAGGACTTGAATTACGGTCGACCTTCAAGTTGTCCAAAATTCGAGTGAGCGCTGAGACAAAAAGAGCTCGACCCGAAATCTTCACAGCCCGACCCCGAGTCGAACGGGGACCTCCCACTGTATCTCAGATTTCCGCGAGTTCTTAAGATGCGTGGGCGCGGAACCGTCCGCCATCGGGCTCTTCTGGCTTTGGCCGAGGACTTGGTTTGTGTAGTACTCTTTTTGGGCTCTGGTTGAGGGCTTTATTCGTGCAGGACTGCGCGAGCGTTCATTAATTCCAGTCTGTTTCTTGCTCATGCTGCCAGTATGTAGATTTCAAGCTCGTTCAGCACCAACCAACAGATGCATTTACACACATCCTACACCCTAAATTCTACAACAAACAATACATCCACCACTCAACCGCAAACGCGTTATATGCCGCTGTTTGTACACATTCCGACTCGCGCATCGGTCACATGACGCCCATCATCCAATTGACTAGGATGGACGGAGGAAGGGGCATCAGCTCGCCCCGTCAAACGCGATGCGCAGCGCGTTCTCGAAGTCCGCGACGATGTCGCTGATATCCTCGATCCCGACCGATACCTGCGCGCGCGTCAGCACGCCGAGAAGGGAAGACAGAGACGGGGGAGGGGAGACGGACGGGGGAAGGGGAGCGGGGAAGTGGGAAGTGGGAAGCGGCAGGGGACGCGGAGGGGGAAAGACAGCGGAGAGAGGGTACAGGGAAGAGGGGAAAGGGCAAGCGAAACGTGAAGCGGGAAGCGTACCCGAATCAAATCAGGCTGAACGCCGCTCGCGCGCTGCTCCGCCTCCGAGAGCTGTTGGTGCGTCGTCGACGCGGGGTGGATCACCAGCGTCTTCGCGTCGCCTGTCGCGCGTGATAAATTAGATGTGTGCGCTGAAAGCAGGAGAGGGGGAGGGACGCACCGAGGTTCGCGAGATTGCTCGCGAGCTTGAGGAGGTCGACGACCTTCGACGCCTGCGCGGAGTCGCCCTGCAAATGAGAACTGTCAGCGGCTGCGCGCATAGAGGGATCGGGATAGGGAATGCGACGCAGAACGCCAAGCGTGCGGCGTCGCCTCCCCTCGTTTCACAGCCCACAGACAAGAAAACGAAAACATACCTTGACCCCAAAGTTAAGCACCCCGCCAAAGGCGCCCGCGCGGAGCGTCGTGAGAGCGCGCTGGTGCGAGGGGTGCGAGGGGAGCCCGAGGTAGGAGACCCAGGCGACGTGCGGGTTTTGCGAGAGGGCACTGTGGCGGTGGGGGCGTCAGCTTGAGTCGCGGACGGGACGGGGAAGGGTGAGGAGGGATAGAGTGGGGAGGAGACGAGGGATGGCCCCCGGGGCACGGGGAACGAACGCGAGGCCGTGAGGGGGCGAGACCCGAAGAAAAGGTAGAAACAAGTCAGCAAAGCCAAAGGCATAGAAAGCAAAAAAAAAAGAGAAATAAGAAAGACACGCACGCCGCCAGCGCCACCGCGTTCTCGCAGTGGCGCGCCGCGCGCAGGGAGAGCGTCTCAAGGCCCTGGAGGAGGAGGAACGCCGCGAAGGGATTGAGCGCGGGGCCGAGGTCGCGGAGCATCTGGGGTGGGGGTGAGTACTTGTGGGCGGGGCGAGGGAAGGCAACGGGAGGCAAGGATAAAGGGCCGGACAGGAACGGCGGCAGCGCGGGCACGAAGGCAATGGATCGCCGGGAAAGGCGATCCACTCGTTTTCTTCGAGTGCCCTTCCGATTCGTCGTGCCACTGGAGCACGACGACGCGCAGGCCGATTGGCCGGGAAGGAAAGCGGACCGCCTGCGATGTGCGGTGCGGGGACTGGGAAGGAGACTTGGCCCCTTGCCTCACAAGAGCACCTCGGGCATCATGCCTCGCAGCCCAATCGCTCGGCGCACACCAATCGCGCGTCGCAGACACAGCTCGTCGACCCACGAAGAAAGGAAAAGAAAGGAAAGGGAAGGAATGCTCGACCCAAGGAAGAAGGTAAGGAAAGCACACGCACCTCAACCCGCACCCGCACCGCAAACGCCGCGGCGCCAAACGCCTCCTGGAAAACGAGCCCGTGGTACCCCTCCGCCGGCTCCGTGAACGCGGGGAACTTGCTCGGCGAGGCGGCGGCGTAGTTGAATTTGCCTGCAGGAGGAGGAGTGGGTGTTAGTCTTTTGCTACGTGTCGGAGCGGAATAGAAGGGGGGAAGGGGGCGGGAGAGGGTGAGGGGTGGGAAGGCAGGATGGGAGAAGGAGGAATGAAGGAGGAAGGAGGAAAGAGTGCAGAGTAAGTGGACGGAGCGCGCAGGAAGAGGGTGCAGGGCAAGGCAGGGTAGAGTACGGGGAAGAAAGAGGGCGTAGGGCAACGAGCAAGAGAGGGGTAGGAAGAAGGCGGAGGACAGGAAGGAACAGTAGAAGGAGGACGCAGGAAAAGTAAAAGTAAAAGACAGAAACGCACCCCCATCAACAACCACCCCCCGATCGTCGTCCCATGCCCGCCAATCCACTTGGTCGCACTCGACACGACAATGTCCGCGCCCAGCTCGAGCGGGCGCGCGAGCCACCCGCACATGCCGAAGGTGTTGTCCACGACGAGGGGGATGTGCTGCGCGTGCGCGACCTGGGGCAGCGTTAGCTGCGCACACACAAGCAAAACCCTAGAGAGACAAACGCACCTCTGCGAGCCCCGCGATATCCGGAACGCTAAAGTCCGCGTTGGCGATGATCTCAACGTACACCGCGCGCGTGCGCTCGTCGATCGCCGCCGCGAACGCGGCGGGGTCCGCGCTGTCGATGAAGCGCGCGGCGATGCCGAACTTGCGGAAGGTCACTTTAAGCTGGTTGTACGTCTGCGCCCCGTTAATCAGCCGCGGGAAACAAGAGGGGCTCAGAGGATAACGCACCCCACCGTAGAGGTGCGCGGAGGCGACGATGTTGTCGCCCGCCTCCGCGAGCGCGGTGAGCGCGAGCAGCTGCGCGGACTGGCCGGAGGCGGTCGCTACGGCCGCTACGCCGCCCTCGAGCGCCGCCACGCGCTTCTCGAACACGTCCTGCGCCCGTGTCAGTCGGTTCTGTTTTTTCCCAAACAGGAGAGAAGGGGGACGCACGACGGTGGGATTTCCGATCCGCGAGTATATATTGCCGAAATCGCGCAGCGCAAAGAGGTCCGCGCCGTGCGCGGAGCTGTCGAAGACGAAGCTCGCGGAGGCGTAGATGGGCACCGCGCGTGCGTTGGTCGCGGTGTCGGGCGCCTGGCCGCCGTGCAGCTGCAGTGTGTCGAACTTGGGCGCCGTGTAGAAGGGGGCGGGGTCGGGCATGGTGCTGGGCTAGAGTATATGGCGGGACGAGCGTATAATCGCGGGGATTGAGTATAATCGCGCCCATCGCGATTGACTTTATGCGTTCCGGGAGCATAACGCAATTGTGGTGCGATCAATCGAGATTTGACGAAGCGGTGATGCCTGTTTTGGGGACGGACGCAGGATGCAGGCTGATACCGTGGGCGTGGATGGCGAAGGTTCTCTGATATCTGTTGGATTATGATACCTGAGGAGATCCGAAGACATTCGAATGACAGCGCTTCAGTAAAATCCTGGGAGACGTACCTCGTCGAGAGTGTCGCCCTCGGCCCTCGGTGCACCCTCCTCAAGCACAAAAAACTGTGCGCAACGATGCATTAATGCATCCTCATGCATCCCTCGAACTTCTCCCCCGTCGCGGTTTGTACGCCCGTCATGCGGCCATCGCCCGGTGCCTTCAATCAGCTTTAATCTTTCCTGCTGTCGACCCCCTAGCTGATGTGCGAGCTCAGCCTCTCAGGCTGCCAGCACGAGGATCTGATAAGACGTACCTCGGTCCTCGAGGAGCCATGCTCGCGGCTGATGCGCTGGACGCCCGGCCTTTACTCTCCTTTACTGCTAGTGGCGTCCCCTTCGATTCGGCAGTCTCGTGGGCCACGGTAGCGCGGGGAAGACAGCCTGGGTGTAAAGGAAGCAAAACTCCCATCCTTGTGGGCAGCGCTTCAATTATCGAAATGAGGTGGTCGGAGCGAGAGAAGGAACGCGGTCATCTGATCGTTGATGGGCGCGTCCTTTGATTCAAAGTTTGATCGAGCACAACAGTCCAGTATTCAAAAAGAAGCGTGTATGTGCTTGCATGCTGCCTCACCTGGTTGATCCCTATGAACCTTCGACGCGGGCCTGGGCTATTAATATTCGATGTCCCGATTTCTGTATCCGCCTCCGAGGTCCAACATAAATCAAGCAGCTAAACAGAACAAAGAAAGCCCGGTGGCGGATGGTCCGCACCCACACCACTTAAGGATGCAATCTAGTTGTTGAGTGGGATCCTCCGTTCGACTCGGGGCCGGGCTGCGGCTCGCCGCCCCTGATTTTCTTCTTTGCAAAGCCAAACGAAGTCCCACATAAATCAAATCCCAAAACAGAACAGGAGAAGCCTGGTAGCGGACGGTCCGCACCCACTCCATGTTACATATTATGGTGAATTCTGTGGGATCCCTCGGGGCTAGGCTATGAACTGTTTCAAACACTCCTTTTTGATTCCGCACGAGAAAAAGTCCAACATGAATCAAGCATCTAAACTGAGCTACAAAGGCCCGGTGGCGGACGGTCCGCAGCCACTCCTACCCGATCACAAATAATTCTGTGGGATCCCCCGTTCGGCTCGGGTCGGGCTATAGCATTGGCCCGCTGCATCTTTTCTTTGTCATTCCCACTGAAAAAAGTCCAGCATAATCCAGCCTGAATACCGAGCAAGGAAGCCCGGTAGCGGACGGTCCGCACCCACACCACTTGGGAACGACATATGCCTATTGAGTGAGATGCCCGTTCGACTCGGGGCTGGGTCATGGAATGATATGCGCGGCTTTTTTTTGTATTACGCCCCCAGAAGTCCAACATAAATCAGGCCCGGTGGCGGACGGTCGCGCTCACAATACTTTATCGCGTATGGATGTTGAATTTCTATGTGATCTCCCGTTCGACTCGGGGCCGGGCTATGGCAGTGAACACCTGGCCTTTTTTATTCGACGCTGTCCCAGAGATTCTGAACGAATCAAGCATCTAAACAGGGCTATAAAAGCCTGGTAGCGGATGGTCCGCACCCACACAACTTGCTGTTGTGCGTTACGGATAAATTAGTGGGATCGCCCGTTCGACTCGGGGCCGGGCTATAACATTTTCCTGCTTCAAAAACACTTTTTCTTTGTTTTCTTTGTCATTCCACGCCGGAAAAAGTCCAGCATAAATCCAGCCTGCATACCGAGCAAGGAAAGCCCGGTAGCGGACGGTCCGCATCCACACGGTGGCCACACCACTTGGGAACGACACGTGCCTATTGAGTGGGATGCCCGTTTGACTCGGGGCCGGGTGATGCGGCTTTGTACATACGCTCCTCTTTTTTATTCCGAGAAGCAACATGAGAGCTGAAAAAACCCGGTCGCAGACAGTCCGAACCCACCCTACCTGGATCTTGTTGGCTGCCTGTGGGAGTTCTCCGGTCGACTCGGGCCGGGCTATGGTAGTGACGCCTGGCTTTTATTCGACACTCTCCCAGAAATCCTGAACGAATCAAGCACCTAAACAGAGCTATAAAAGCCTGGTAGCGGATGGTCCGCACCCACACAACTTGCGATTGCGCAATACGGATAAATTAGTGGGATCGCCCGTTCGACTCGGGGCTGGGCTATATATGAACTGTTTCCGCGCTCCTCTTTTTTCATTCCACCGAGAAAAAAGTACAACATATGTAAATCAAGCCCGCATACAGAGCAAGAAAAACCCTCTAGCGGAGGGTCCGTACCCACATGACTTCAGGAAGGACGCGTAGTAAGATCGTTGAACCATAATCGGCGGTCTGGATGTGGCCGCCGCAGGAGGGAAGTCAAGTAGTTAAGCCAGTAGGAGTTTTCGGCGCGCCCGTGATATGCGTGAGCTGTTTCGAAAACCCTCGCCGCGTGGGAGTTGAGAGGTTCACTTTGGACAGGCCGTGATGATGGAGCCTGATGCCGACCGCAGTTCGGGCCGCTCGGCATATTTAAATAGCTGGGGCGGTCGGGTATCCGAGACTTGAACGAAACCTGAACCGTTCTTTGACAGCCATATGGAAGATGTACAGCGTTGCATAGGCGTTGAACGTTGAACAGGCCATCTGTCTGAATTTGGCACCTCGGCTCACCAATTCGAGCTTGCTCGAAATGAAAATCGTCTATTATCGTTTCAAAACAGCTGGAATTTATTACGCAGAGAGCACCATACGAGAGAGAATGTGTGAAAGCCCTACACCCTCACATTCGGCTGAATCACGAAAAACGTCCCCTGCGCGCTTCCTCAATGCGAAACCCGCCGCCGGCGTGTCCTGAGAATCATCAGCTTCGCAAAGCTGTGAAATCCGGAAAGGCTCAACGGTACTCACGCAGTTATTCTCGGAGCGGAACGCACGCATGTCACATATAGTTGTGTTTGCACAGTCGGCATCGCAAGAGGTCACTGCGCCGTCCCGCGATTGGAACGCGTTCCACATCTGGAACGCGGTGTCGTTCGTGGCAAAAACCTCGGTAAGGTTGTGCCAGAACGCAGGCGAAAGCGGTTCCGTGGGCGACAGTCCGACGAGTGGCCCGTACAACTCGCGCGCGCTATAAAAAAGGCCCCAAGTGGCTGGCGCGCGGGTCCCTTAAGCGTTGCTGCATAAGTGGTACTGTTTTCGGCTCACGTTTAACTTGGAAATTGGGGTCCGAAATGTTGGCTGTTTCAGCGTTGTTAACTATTTAATGTCAAGAAAAGAACTTGGAAAGAATACTGACTGAACATCACACTCGCGTCCATCACTTCGAAAGTATCTGGGTCGATTTCATACACTTTAAATGCCGGATTACCACCTAGGATGCCGTATAAGCGAAGTAGTCCGTTAATTCACAAAGGGGATTTACTTGAAGGCGTCAACGCAGGTCCCTATACAATTTCATTGATCAACAATTCTGGCAAGACCCAAAAATCTCACAATCAGTGCGACGCTGACAGCGTTCTCCGCCGTTTGCTCGGTATAATTTTGGTTGTAAGCGATTTCGAACTGGTCCTTATGGCTGTGGCCGAAGAACTGCCCGGCAATTGTGTTTTTGTAACGCTGGAGAATCTGGTCGTAGTAGTTTGACTGGAGTAAAACCCAGGAGTTAGAAATGAGGCCAAAAAACACCGTCTTAGACGCACTTGATCAACTAGTGTAAACCCCAGGAATTAGAAACGGGCTCGAAAGGGGGAGGGAAGAGAAAACCGAGGGTGTCTTCTTTGCCCAATGGGATATGTCCTATGATCCAAGCTCTGTCTCCGGCGTCCTCTGCGACCTGGAGCGCGTCGACCATGAATGCGAGAATACCGTTTGGGTCCGGTCTAAAATTCTGCGCATCATTATACGAAACCGATCAGTCGCGAAGCGCACTGGAGTAAATCACTGTCATAGAGCCAGTAGCTATGCATAGTCAGTTAATGACCGATAAACCCGAGTACAAGAGCCTGCTTACTTTTGCTTGTACCAAAACTGAGTGTTGACCGAAATGATCCGTAGCTTCATTCCGGGGACTTGAGCAGAGTAACTGCCAGACATGTGGTCGACCTCCGATGCTGCAGTATGATGAATCCATTGCTAATGTTCACCGTTCAGTATAGGGTCGAAATTTATTATTCGCCTCTTTACCTCCCATCCTGCACTCTGCGTGTCGTACACCCACTGGGAATTGTTGGCGGCATTGCTAGTGGTGCGCGCGAATGCGTTGACCGGAGCAGAGTCACTTAATTCTATGAGGATCAGGAGACCAATGCGCTTAAGCCAAGACATACTGGTTACCTGATCGAGCAGTTCAATTTTAAATGAACATGACCCGTCGGAACCAGAGCTCACCGAGGGAAGGGAATATAGGCGCGCTGAGCTTGGACGCCATTTCGGCGTTGAAGTCTTGCAGATCGGAAGTAACTTCCCTGAAGTAAGGTTATTGAGCGACGCGTACCAGGCATGCACAGTTCAACCTACACTTGATCGACAATCCAATCTGCTCGTTCAACCACTAGATAAAGAATGAGATGCTTATTTTCAACCAAGCCAACTTCGACTCGCCGTCGCCAGTGAAAATCGAGAATGTTGGGTTCAGACTTTCGATCTCTTCAAGCATTGAGTCTGCCAGAGTCACTGGGGAGTCGCAGTGGGAGTTTCCGTTAGGACCTGCAGGCACAGTAGGTGTCGCCGGCGAGTCCGCAAAGTCCCGGCAGCAAATCGACTTGGTGCAGTTCGCCTCTGCTCCGATCTGTCGACGGCGCGCGTCAAAACTGTCAAGAGACTCAATCTAGCTCGTGCACGCACCGTGTACATGCGGTCGATGTGCACGTCGCTGAGGTGGACGACGCGGAAGGGCGCGCGGCCGCGGGACGTGAAGACTTTCGGATGTGCCGGCGCAGGCTTGGGGAAGGGCACGGTGAACGGATTCACGGGGTGGGTTACGCACATCCCGAACAGCGCGTCGCAGAGCTTTTCTGCCGTTTGGCCGGTGGTGTTGATCGAGCGCAGGTCGTGAGCCAAGATAGGGCCTTCGCGCGCGATCAGACCGGTGCAGACATCGGGGTCCTCGGCCTAAGCGTAGTAGTATGATTAGTGAAGCGGAACAGGATAAATTAATTGAAGGCGCACCCCGAGTCCAATACAGAGAGTTGTGAGTTCAGTTATGAAGGTGTCGTCGCCAGTAATTGCGACTTCTTGAAAGGCGCTGAGAAGTGCGAGACAGGATGGGCAGTCATCTGCGTTCTGTACAGCAGAAATCAGCGCGTCCGTGGATGCCCCGACTGTGAGTGCCAGAAAGAGCTGAATTACACTGAAGACGACCCCGAAGAACATCGCGGTCGTTCGAGACTAGGACGCGGGCCGGTATCATAAGCCAGGTGGGTGAGAAAGGAAGGCACGACACACACGAGACATGGTCAGGTTGTGTGTTCGAAAAGCCTCCATATGGCGAGCCAGCAAGTCAGGTGGATCAGACAAGGGAGCGGACGGGTCCAACATTATCGGTCAATGCTTTGGAACGTTACGAGCCTTGATAAGCGCCGACTCGGGACAGAAAGGTGGGATAAATATGACCCCTGGGATGAGATCGTGAAGCACAAACGTGTGTAACGTGCATCGTCCGCTACAACACGCGGGGTACGAGCGAAAAATGTTGTAGCGTCTGTTTATAAGAGACTAATCGTCCGCTGGGTTCCGGAATTCGGCACGGGGTTCTCGTAACGATGTCAACAGAGCCACGGCCACGCTGTCGCAAAGTATGTTAAAGTCTGTCATCCAAATTCCAAATGAGGGAATTCCGAGAAACGCTTGAGGAATTTCTGAGAAAAGCTTGGAGGTCACCAATGGTCCGGTAATATTGTGATCTTCACTGAATTCCAAGGTAATGGCCAGCGGGCGGTGTCCGGACGCCCACTGGCACGGTCTTGGTCCTGCCACCATCGCTTCTTAAAAAAGTTGGGGATGCGGGCTTGAAGGGCTTGAAATGCGGGTAGAACATAGAAGTCAGTATGCAGCTGTCGCTAGAATCAGGTCGAGGTAACGCGGTTGAGTTGCTGGAGCAGGCCCGGAAGGCTTCGGAGCAAAACTGGCTCCCCGGCGCCCGCAGAGGGTGTACTGCGAAAAGGTCGGGCACATACATACTAGTGCTCAAACGCACCATACAAGGTGCCTGGTGTGCCTGCAGACCGTATTATCCTACGTTCGAGGCTGGATAAGTGGGCTCGTCACGGGGGAGTCGACTCCCATACAGACACATACACGGTGACGGAGGCCTATAGATGGTGCGCGGTGCGCCTGCAGACCGCATTATATTGAAGGGAAGGGGCATTAAAAGATACCACAAGCCTAACGAATCAGTCTTGGGGGAATCGAAACCCCGCCGGGCACATACGTGCTACTCAATGCGCCATAGGTGGTGCCCGGTGCGCCTGCAGACCGTATTATCCTTTATTCGACCCTGTATACATAAGTGGGCTCGTCAGCTATGCGTCGACTCGGAAAGGCGGGAATGAAAAACGTTTGAAAGGGGATGACCAGTCGGTCTTGGGGGAATCGAACCCCTGCCCGGCACATACAAAGACTCGAAAAGAAAATATCTACAGATGGTGCCTGATGCGCCTGCAGACCGTATTATCTTTCATTCGAGGCTGTTGAAGTAAATAAAAAAAACGACTCGAGCACAAGCAGTCAGTCTTGGGGAGTCGAACCCCCGCCGGGCACATACGTACTAGTCAATCGGCCATAGGTGGCGCCCGGTGCGCCTGCAGACCATATTATCCTGTATTCGCTGCTAATAAATGGGTTCGTCAGCTACGCGTTGAGCGAGTGCCATGGGAAAAAGGAACAGTTCAGCCTCCAAATCAGTCCTGAGGGAATCGAACCCCCGCCGGGCACATACCTCGATGAGGATATGATAATGGATGGTGCTCGGTGCGCCTGCAGACTGTATTATCCTGGATTCGAGGCTGGATAGGTGGGTTCGTCAGCTACGCGTTGAAGCGGCATCAAAAAAAAAAAAAACTCGAGAGGACCCGGGCGAGGCAGGCGGTCTTGGGGGAATCGAACCCCCGCCGGGCACATTACTCAACCGGAGCCAAAGTCGCGTATAGATGGTGCCCAGTGCGCCTGCAGACCGTATTATCCTGTACTCGAAAGTGGGCTCGTCAGTTTCATGCTGAAAGGGAATTGAAAAAGGAACCGCTCGACCTACTAATCGGTCCTGGGGAATCGAACCCCTGCACATACAAAGACTCGAAAGAAGCAGCATTTACGGGTGGTGCCCGGTACCCCTGCAGACCACATTATCCTGTATTCGATGCTGAATAATTGAGTTCGTCAGCTACACGGTGGGTGAGTGCGACGGGAAAAAGGAACTATGCGGCCTCCAAATCGGTCGTGGGGGAGTCGAACCCCCGCCGGGCACATACCTCGATGAGGATCTGATAATGGATGGTGCCCGGTGCGCCTGCAGACTGTTTTATCCTGGATTCGAGGCTGGATAGGTGGGTTCGTCAGCTACGCGTTGAGGGGGGATAAAAGTTACATGCCAGAATCTAAGCGGTCTTGGGGGAGTCGAACCCCCGCCGGGAACACACTGATGAATGGAGTGTTTTGGTTATGGATGGCTCCCGGTGCGCCTGCAGACCATATTATCCTGTATTGATTCTGAATAAATGGGCCCGTCAGCTACGCGTTGAGCGAGTGCCACGGGAAAAAGGAACAGTTCAGCCTCCAAATCGGTCCTGAGGGAATCGAACCCCCGCCGGGCACAGACATATACTGAGATGCGCTATAGACGGTGCCCGGTCCGCCTGCAGACCGTATTATCCGTCATTCGATGCTGGATAAGTAGGTTCGTCAGCAATGTGAGTTGCAAGAGGAACGGGGAAAAAGGCACATGCCAACCCGATATCAGTCCAGGCGGAGTCGAACCCCCGCCGGGAACAGACTGATGGATGACGTGTATTGCTTATAGATGGCTCCCAGTGCGCCTGCAGACTATAGTATCCTTCATTCGAGACTGGATAAGTGGGGTCATCGGCTACGCGTTGAAGGGCATTAAAAGATACCACAGGCCCAACGAATCAGTCTTGGGGGAATCGAGATGCGAGATGCATACTGAAACCCCCCATAGATGGTGTCCGGTGCGCCTGCAGACTGTATTATCCTGGATTCGACACTGGATAAGTGGGCTCGTGAGCCACGCGTTGAAGGGCATTAAAAACAAAACCACACAAACAAAGCAGTCGGTCCTGGGGGAATCGAACCCCGCCGGGCACGTACAACAATGAACACCCCAAATAGACGGTGCCCGGTGCGCCTGCCGACCGTATCAGCCTCGTTTGAAGGCCGCGTATGCGCGCGCGCATGCAACGTGCTTGACTCTTGCTTGCGTACAAATACAGATAACGACAGCCCGCGCCACCCAGCGCTCCGAGTCTGAGCGAGTCGGAATCTGAGCCGAATCCGGAGTATAGCGGATGCTGATAGACGCATGGAGGTAGGATAGACGCTGGGAGACGTGAAGCAGGACCCGCGAGTGAGGGCGAGTACCTGTTTGTTAGGGGCGGGAGCACGGATGGACGGTGAAACGGACGGGGACTGCGAAAGAGTACTTATATTTAGAGGTAGAAAGGCAAGTTGTAGCGAGCTAGGGCCTTTCGAGGATAGAGCAAGGCTAGAAGCAAGCGAGTGACGATTCGTCCAGGTGGCAGCCGATAGTTGGCCGATAGACACTCATACATTCAATTGATAGATCTGTTGACATTGTTGCGGAAGGTTGCGGATCTGTTGGACATATTGAGCCCGCGGCGATGGGATCTGTCAGGCCATCCGCGTTAGGTATAGGCCTGGGCCCTGATGCTCCCGCGACGATGTGCCCCGGATGGACGAAGGAGGGAGAACAAGGGTGAGTAACGTAAATGGTGAGCGAGCGGGATGCGGAATGAGGGATTTCGAGCGCGATTTTTGAAGGAGGTTTGGCGTTCTTCGAAGATGAGTTGAAACCCTGCGCGGTGGACAAGCGGTGGAGTTGGCGGAACCGACGATGGAGCACGCGAGCTCGGATCCGGAGATCAGCGGTGGAAGCATGATGGTCTCCACCGTAACGGTCACTCGTCACGTCCCAACTTCAAAGTGGCAAATAATTGTCCTCTCTCCTGTCTCCCACCATCACACAACCCCGCTCCCTTATTATCCAACTTGCTCCCGTCTGCACAACCCTAATCTACGCGCCCCGTCTCTTGCCAGACAAAGACAGATACTACACCCACCGCGCCATAATCCGCTTTGCGACCCACCCCCGTTTCACGATCTACAGAACAAGGGAGAAAGAACAAGAGAATTCGAAGAAGACAGAGACATACTATGGCCACGACGATGCGTCGCCCCGCGGACCTCGTGCCGCCGTCCCGCGCCGCGCAGCGCAAGCAGCGTCTCCTCGAGCTCGAGAACGAGCAGCGGCTCGAGGACGCCGAGGCGCTCAAGATGACCGAGGTGCGCTGCGATCGCAATTTCATTTCGCATACCCACCGCTGACGCACCGCACCGCGAATCAGGAACAGCGCCTCTCGCTCTTCCACTCGTTCCGCTCCGTCAAGTTCGAGTGGAGCGACCTCGACGGCATGCGCTCCGTGCGCCGCCGCTACAATGTGCGTTCTCTTCCCTTATTCCCTTCCGTCTCTTCGGTTCTCCACCCGTTTGGGCGTGGCACCCCGTTTCGAATTCCGTCACTAATTTGATTTTCTCATTTGCGTCCGCCGCAGTCCCCGCCCCGCCTCCAAATCGTGCACCCGCCCGCCCCGCAGCCGCACTCTGCGCCCATCCCCCCGTCCGCACCCGTGCACCCCGAACAAGCGCAGACGCACGCCTTCGCGGTGCTCACCAACGCGCGCCTCGCCACCTTCAGCGCGGACGACACCATCTGCGTGCGCGGCGCGGGCCCGGGCACGCCCTACCACCCGCCGACCCTGACTCCGTATTCGAGCCCGCACGCCGCCACGCCCGCGCAGTTCTCCGCTGCGCCCCAAACCGCCGCGACCAACCCGCCGAAAGCGCGCAAGGCGCGCTCGCCTGTCAAGGGGCTCTTCGCATTCCCCTCCGCCGCCGCCTCCACCGCGTCCCCCGCTGCAGCTGCCACGCCCGTCATCCGCGTCCCCCTCCCGCCGCTCGCCGCCGTCGAGCAGGAGCAAGAGGACGACGACGACGACGCGTGGGTCGACGACGAGGGCGACAACGACGATGAGGGCGACGAGGATGAGGACGACGACGACGACGACGACGACAGTGACACGACGTTCGAGTTCGACGAGAGCGCGCTCGCGACGCCCGTCCCGCGCACGTGGCCCGCGTCGTTCGAGGTCGAGATCCCCAACCCCGACTCTGACTTCGGCTCCGACTCCGACTCCACTGTCGACTTCGAGTTCGGGCCGGCGGAGTGGCTGCGCCCGTATACCCCGCTGCCTGCCGGCGAGCTGTTCGCGCACCCCCACGAGATCCCCACGCCCGCGCAGCCGACGCCGACCGCGAACGACCTGCTAGACGCGGCGCCCGTCGGCGGGAAGCGGAAGCGCTAGCTCCCCCTTGCGCGCAGTAACGACCTTTACGAATAGTGTAAAACTGGGAACTCGAACGGACTTGGCGGGGTGTAATACTCGGAATCGCGGGGTGTAATTCGGAAAACGCAGGAGGGATGGAAAAGTTTAAGTTAAAGTCAACCTGTTTTATTATCCTAGTCTCGGGTGTAGTCCACGATCTTTTAAGTTAGTGTATCGAATGCGAATGCGAATGGAAGTCAATTAAGATACATGTGGGAAGTGGGAAAGGGGTGCATATGTGAGTGGGATGCAAAAGGTTTGCGTGGCTCGCAATAGCATGGCCCGGCCCCGAGTCGAACGGGGATTCCACAGAAATTCAACGGAATGAAGTTTAAGGTGGTGTGGGTGCGGACCGTCCGCTACCGGACTTTCATAGCGGTGGTCGAGGGCTTGATTTATGACTTCGGCGAAGTGTGTTCAAAGATAAAAGAAAGTAGACAGCAACGAGGCACAGCCCGGGCCCGAGTCGAACGGGGGATCCCACAGAACTGCTACCATCAAGGACAAGGTGGTGTGGGTGCGGACCGTCCGCCACCGGGCTTTCCTAACTGTGGTTGAGGGCTTGATTTATGTTGACTTTTGAGAGCGCGCTAAAAGATAAAATCCACAAATCCGGATGTCACAGCCCAGTCCCGAATCGAACGGGGGATCCCACAGAACTGGGTGATCAACAAATGAGGTGATGTGGGTGCGGACCGTCCGCTACCGGGCTTTCATCGTTGTGGTTGAGGGTTCGATTTATGGTGACTTCGAGAGTGCGTTAAAAGACAAATCAAACTTTCCCAGAGCCCGACGCCGAGTCGAACGGCAGATCCCAAGAACTGTGATGATGAAGATGCATGATTCAGAGATGGTGGGTGCGGACCGTCTGCTACCGGGCTTGCCTAACTGTGGGCGAGAGTTTTATTTAAGGGGACTTCGTGCAGTGTGTTAAAAGATAAAATACAAAGATGGAGGAACTACAGCCCAATCCCGAATCGAACGGGAGATCCCACAGAACCGTTGGGATGAAGGTTAAGGTGGTGAGGGTGCGGACCGTCCGCTACCGGGCTTTCCTAACTGTGATCGAGGGCTTGATTTATGTTGACCTTGCGATTGTGTTAAAAGATAAAAGAAAAGCAAATCCAACTTTCCCAGAGCCCGACCCCGAGTCGAGCGGGGGATCCCACGGATAGATTTTCCCTTTATCCTTAAGTGGTGTGAGTGCGGACCGTCCGCTACCAGGCTTTCATAGCTGTGGTCGAGGGCTTGATTTATGTTGACTTTGAGAGCGTGTTAACAGGGTCCGGAACAGCTACAGCCCAGTCCCGAGTGGAACGGGGGATCCCACAGAAGTAATTCGATGAAGAATAAGGTGGTGAGGGTGCGAACCGTCCGCTACCGGGATCTTTTAGTCCTGTGCGAGGTTTTGATTTATGTTGACTTTGAGAGCGTGTTAAAAGAAAGCACACAGCTGCAGAACCACAGCCCAGTCCCGAGTCGAACGGGATCCCACAGAATTCTTGATATCGAGGCACGCGAAGTAGGATGAGTGCGGACCGTCCGCCACCGGGCTTTCCTAAATGTGGTCAAGAGTTTGATTTATGTTGACTTCGAGAGTGCGCTAAAAGAAAAAAGAATGTCGAAACAACCCTACAGCCCAGTCCCGAGTCGAACGGGGATCCCACAGAACTGCTACTATCAAGAACAAGGTGGTGTGGGTGCGGACCGTCCGCTACCGGGCTTTCCTGCCTGTGGTTGAGGGCGTGTTAAAATATATAAAAACATGGCTACTACTAGTACAGCCCTCGAACGAGGGATCCCATAGAAGTGGACCGATGAAGAACAAGGTGGTGTGAGTGCGGACCGTCCGCTACCGGGCTTTCCTCTGTGGGCGAGAGCTTGATTTATGTAGACTTGAATTTGTGCAGTGTGTTAAAAGAGAAAGGTGGAAAGAAACACATGCCCGGGCCAGAGTCAAACGGGGGATCCCACAGAAGTGAAGAATAAGGTGGCCAAGGTGGTGTGGACCGTCCGCTACCGGGCTTTTCTAGCCCTGTTCGAGAGTTTTATTTATGTTGACTTCGTGCAGTGTGTTAAAAGATAAAATGCACAAATCCAACCTCCACAGCCCAGTCCCAAGTCGAACGGGGGATCCCACAGAACTATGAATCTGATGATGAGGATTAAGGTGGTGTGGGTGCGGACCGCCCGCTACCGGGCTTTTATACTGTATTATTTCGTTCAATTCGACACGGCCCCTGACTTTCTGAGGCCAAAAAAAATCCGATAAATCGAGAAAAAATTATTGCCGCAATAAAAAAAGGTCCGCGTGACGCGTGACTGTCGAATTGAACTAAAAAATACAGTAGTGTTGTTTGAGGATTTGATTTATGGTAGACTTCGGCGACAGGGTGTTACAAGGAAGTAGACAGCTGGAACCCACCACAGCCCAGTCCCGAGTTTAACGGCGGATCCCACAGAACATTACAGCTCTTTGCAGAAGTAATGACACTTCCTAAAAATAGATTAAGAAAGAGTAACTTGAACACCCCGCATCTTCGTGCTCATTTCTCGGCCAATTCTGGCCTGATTGACATGATTCTGGGTGGGTTCAAGAGGCAGGAAGCAGGGCTTTCCACCCACATCCTACATTACAGAAGAATTAGGTGCTTCAAAATTCACCCCTTTTGTTTTGAACCGCAGCTTGAATAGCTCAGTATTCGGTTAATTCTGAACTGTATTGGATGATCTTGGGGTCATTTTGACGGGATTATATAGGCATAGGCGCTCCGGGCTTCACCTTTTGGTTTCACATCCAAATTCCCATGGTTCAATGAATTCTTGAAATCTCACACAAAATATAAGCTTGGAGGAGTGCCGGAGTGGTGCGACACATTTTGATATACTAAGCATTATTGCCTATATTTTAGGGTCAGGAATCATCCGGATTCAAGAAAATCGACCAGGAATTGAATGAGAACGGTCAATCAGAATCTGTTGTTCGGAAGACCGGGGTCGAATTTTAGGGTCCTCAAATTTCGTGTTTAACCCTTGGTGCTTAGTATGGGTTGAAAGCCCTGCCTAACTGCTCTCTAATTTGCCTAGAATCAAGTCAATCCATCAAGAATTGACAGAGGAATGAGCATGAGAATCAGGTGTGTTTAAATTGTTCTTTCTTATAAAAATAAGGGTAGTGTCATTACATTTGCAAACAGCTGTAATGATGCACAAAGAGGTGGTGAGGGTGCGGACCGTCCGCCACTGGGCGTTCCTAACTGTGGTTGAGGGCTTGATTTAAGGGAACTTCGTGCAGGGTGATAACAAACATGGCTACTACAGCCCGGCCCCGAGTCGAACGGGGGGGGATTCCACAGAACTGTGAAAATGAAGAATAAGGTGGTGTGGCTGCGGACCATCCGCCACGTGCACTGGGCGGACATAGTCACATGGCAAATTGAGTGGTTTCGGGGGGCCCTGAAACATTCCCGAAATTATGAGCTCAAGGACCAGTCACTGGAGTCCTGAAAATGGACCTGAAATGTTAATTTTCTGCACACCCGAAACTGAAGCCGAAACTACCCGATTTGGGTATATTTTCGGCACTTCTGATTTGTTTAATTTCAGATGCAGTTTTGGCCCACCTGAAGCTGCTCCTGAAGCCAATAGTTTCAGGAGCACTTTCAGCATGCCCCAAACTTATTGTTTCAGCAGCCCCGGAGCCAGCGCCGAGAACAATAAGTTTCGGATACGGGTTTCCGGCGTGCCGGAACTGATTCTAGGCCGGCCTAGAGCGCTCTAGGCCTAGTTTGTGCAGTGCCGAATCAGGTGCCGAAGCTTATTGTTTCGGAAGCCGGTCCCCGGCTTGCCGAAACAATAGGTTTAGGGCAGGCTGAAGTTGCTCCTGAAACCAATAGTTTCAGGAGCGGCTTCAGGTGGTCCTAAATCACTTCTGAAATCAGAAAATTCAGACATGCCGAAAACATACTCGAATCGGGTAGTTTCAGCCTGAGCTTCAGGTTTGTGGAAACTTTATATTTCAATTATGTTTTCAGGTCTATGTATCTGGGGACCTAAACTACAGAGTTCAGGAACGTTTCAGGGTGCCCCGGAACCTCCCAATTTGCTGTGTGAGTATCGTTCGAGGGCTTGATTTATGGTGGACTTCGTGCTCGGTGTTAAAGGATAAAAGAAAAACAATCTGTTCAAACCGCAGAACGGGGTCCCAAAGAACTTTGAGGGCATGGAAATCCAAGGTGGTGTGGGTGCGGGGCGTCCGCTACCGGGTATTTATATCTCTGCTCTGGGGCTGAATTTATCATCCTGACTTTCGTTATTAGCAAGGGCGACTGTATTTCTCAGCCGCATACGCAGATTCCGGACTCGACGTTCTGAAGTTCGGGCTGATGTTGACGATACTTGAACTAGAACAAGAGATCCAACACATCAGGCGCCTCTTGGAACTTGCGGATGGTCTCTTGCCCGCGTTGGAGAAGATGTTGGACTAGAGCTTGAGGTACTTGCGGTGAAGCTTGAAGAGTCCGCTATCAGACGATAACACCCTACGCAAGGGGCGTCGATTAGCTATACGCTTCTGCTTACAGCCGATAACAGTACCGAAGGCGCGAACAAAATTTTTCCGTCTTCGGCTGTTTGATCCCCGCGAAGGAATTGCCCATATCTCGGTGAGTTCAGCTTGGATTGACTTGAAACCATGCTGGATCTTCTGGAATAATTCTCCCGCAATTAGTGATAGAGCCAAATCCGCGAAAATATTTCATTTTCCATGTGCTAGCTGCCGAGGCCTCTAACGTTTCCGAATGCTGCCCACTCGAGCTAGATTTTTGGGAGGGACAACTTGTGGGTATTAAAGAATTACTGATAGAGTCTTATAGAGCTAGGGCTGTGCGCTGTCCCCGTCGCGACGGTTTGACGGGTTCCGGTGACGGGTAGCCGACCCGTTCCGTCGGAGCCTAGGGACTTTTCCTGACGGGACGGCAACGGGACGGTTCGACGAGCTGACGGCCGTCGAAATGACGGCCGTGACGGCACGACGGGTGGTGCAGCCATTTGGAGAAGCCGTTCACCGCCAATCAAGGCGGCAATCTTTGCCGCCGTCGCCCACCGTGTAGACTGTCATTTGGAGTCTGGACGTTGTTCGGGCGTTGTTCCGCCACATACCGCCCCGCGTCAGAGTGTCACAGCGGGGCATCGGCTTCTTCCGGGTTGCGTCGGGTCCCAGATAAGATAAGATAAGATACCGACCCGGAAGCCACACAATGGCGCATCGAGTGGGTCGGTCGGGGGAAACTGTTAGAGTCCAAATGAACATTAAAGAAGACTTGAAGGGTGTGCAGAGAGGCGTGTCCCCGGATGGGGAATTTTCAGAGAGAGGTGATCTGATCGAATGATGCGCCTGGCTTGGAAAACGGGCCGCCCTGCCATAGCACACTCTAGTGTTCTATAGATGGTTAAACAGTGCCTTTGTCTCGCTGTTAAAGATCCTCAAAGATGCTTAGAACAAATTAAATAGCTTTTATTTGCCATCATCGTACACGCTCGGTAGTTTGCTCGAACCCATTCCCAAATAGGAGATAAAGAACTCGCTGTATCTCCCAGAGCTCTTGTCCAAATGAATTGAAAAAGCAGCGCACACCATCGCATTCAAGTAACCTACCGATTACTCACAACGCTTGCGCTGTGGGCTGGTACTACCGCAGGAGCTCGCCGGAGAGGACCTACGGTGTCTCGAAGGTACATCACGCCGCCAGGCGGCGCGACAGTCGTAAAGGCACACGGAACAAAACGTTTCACGCCTGCCTGTTTCGCGGCCGTGGCAAGGCTGAGCTGGGCTAGCTGTCCCATCATGTCAATAGCACTGATGAGAACGTCAATCCCCGCCAGACTCTTCGTCCAGCGAACCTCCGATATCAACCGCGCGAATTTTAACGCCGCGTTTGGCCAATTCTTGGACTTGGGGTTTGTTGATGGAAACTAGACGGACGAGCGCCTCGACATCCTGCAAGGCGCGGTCAGATCCTTCTCGCGGATAATGGGAAACATGACGCATGAATGACTCGGTGTCAACCAGCAACCCGTTCAGAATCGAACCGCCTGTTTCTCCGGTCGCGCCGAGGAGGACTCGCTGTTTTGTCATTTTCAGGTACTTACGTCCTGCCTCTGAACACACACACTTATATTAATAATATATCCCGCCCATTCGGTGTACGGGGCGCATGAGTAATCATGCGAAAGCCAAGCTATAATTGGGTTCCTCCGAATGTATTGCAAGGCGTGCTGAGATTGTTGCCATGACTCGGAGTCAAGTTCCCCTGACTCAATTCCCTTCGTTCGGGCTTTGCTCGCGCGCTTCCTGAGAACAGATTAGTATGCGAAGGGCGCCCCCGGGGTATGCTTGCATAGGCGGTGTTCCTCGGCTCCCATACCTGGGTGCCAGGGCGCTCTACTCCAACCTACTCCGAGTTGCGGCCGCGCGCTGCAGGATTTTGTCGGTGAGCTGTTTGGATGCGAAGCTGTCTCCGGATCTGGGTGTCGCGACACTACTGAGGTGCAGATACATGTTAGCAGCTGGAATGAGAATAGCCATCCTCGTCCTTGGCAGTGTCAATCCTCAAGTCCGGCCGAGTAATCACTTCTTAAACCTGGGCAGGGTAGAATTCGCTCGGTTGACGTCGCGGGAGGGCCCCTGTCGGCCAGCATATTGCGTCGCGTTAAGTTAATGTGGATCCGCTGTCAGGAGTTGTTGTATTTATTCCATGCTTCAGACGAAGGGCGAGAAAGTGCGACTCAAATCGGACACGTCAAAATGCCCGGGGTGCCCCAGATGGTGGACGACATGACTTTGTCTGATTTCAGTTGCTGGGATTCTGGTAGTAGGGTATATGCTGAAGGTCCTGAAACTGAGCGGGGTAGGAAGGGAACAGGCGCAGTTTAAGGATGGTTGCGTTCATCGAAAGATAGCGAGACAACGATAACTAGTATTTCTGGCGAAGAGATAGATTGAGATGCCTCATCACATCAGCCTTTCCTCAGATGGCTACTACATCGTTGCATTACGCTCCTTCATAAAATGCCGCTACATCCAGATTTGGATATGGTTTCACGCCTTTCCCGTCCAGTAGTTCGGTGA
Organism: Mycena rosella; assembly: GCA_029378255.1. Lineage (NCBI taxonomy): Eukaryota > Fungi > Basidiomycota > Agaricomycetes > Agaricales > Mycenaceae > Mycena > Mycena rosella. The sequence continues at coordinate 61,560 of JARKIE010000303.1, read as the reverse complement.
CGAAATGCTTGAAGGTGCGCGGCTGAAAGTCTGGGTAGAGCTCGCTAGCATCCAAGTACCCGAGGTATGCCGCATATGCCGGTGTGTTGTCGCCACGGACATACTTACTGTAGATGTAATCCTCCTTGATGAACAGGAATCTGGCCGGGAGATTATCAGGTTCCACTTTCATGGTAGCGTGATGCCGGGCGCGTGAATCGATGATCTCGCTCGCAGATACCTGGATCGACGCGGGTCCATTATTGCAGTCACGTAGGGTGGAGGATGGGGGGACCTCACGTATTTTCGGTGGATCACTTCACCGGACATCTCTTCCATAAGCCCGAAGATCTCGTTTTGGGACAGCACGTCTGAGTAGGTAACCACAAACTTGTTCAGGGTGCGGGGGTCCTTGATGATCCGTGCAACGAATGGTCCGATATCGCGCAGGTCGATGAGCATAGTCGGCATCGTCCCCTCAGCATCGATTTCATCATTCGGGAAGAGTGTGGCGTAGTCGATGCGACCCGACGGAAGGGTCGGGAAGGCAAACTGGTGCCAGGTTCCGACGTCAATAATCGTGTACGGAAGGTATAGTCTGCGGATCAGCTGGTATACTTCTTCTTTCTAAAAAGATGCATGCGCTGAGTACTGCAGCAGGAAATCGACGGAGTGCGGGACGTACGGTGTCTCGAATGTACATCACGCCGCCAGGAGGCGCGACAGTCGTAAAGGCACACGGAACAAAACGTTTCACGCCCGCCTGCTTCGCGGCCGTGGCAAGGCTGAGCTGGGCCAGCTGTCCCATCGGGTCGATAGCACTGATGAGAACGTCAATCCCCGCCAGACTCTTTACCACATTGTCCAGCGGGCCGCCGATATCAACCGCGCGAATTTTAACGCCGCGTTTGATCAGTTCTTGAACTTGAGGTTTGTCGGCTGAAGCGGGACGGACGAGCGCCTCGACGTCCTGCCTGGCGCGGTCAGATCCTCCTCGCGGATAACGGGACATGTGACGCACGAACGACTCAGGGTCCGCCAGCAACCCATCCAGGATGGAACCCCCTGTTTCTCCGGTCGCGCCGAGCAGAAGGACTCGCTGTTTTACCATGGTGGGTGGTATCGGCGAGGAATGGATATGGTATTCTCTGAACGGGCGGGGGGGCTTATATAGTGGATATATTCCGTTCGTTCGGGGTCGCATGAGTAATCACGCCAAGAGGTGAGCGGATCATTCTATCATTGACCGGGATTCCGGACAGTTAACAATATTTCATGGATAATCTTTTGGTCTTTGGGTTCTGAGCAAAATCTGAGTATACAATCAGATTCGGATCCATCTTTTCACGGGGTGTACCATTTCAGTTCATGCAAAACGGTCCACTTGTTGCCAAACGAGATTATTTTTTCCGTCAGGTCCGAGTGTCCGAGTACTCGGTGATGCAACACTTTCCTGATTGCCGGCCCTATGCCGGGGGCGTCTTCTTGCACAGGGCCTCGAAATTTTATAGACAGGTTCCCCTGCATCCATTGTGCCTCTGAAATAATTCCTCTCCCCACGGAGTACCTGATGGAGTAATAAGACAATTTTCTTTTTTCCGATGCAAATGACCTCAATTTAGCTATGGCAGAGCCTATTTTCGGTATGGTGTGATGGCTATAGGCAAGCAATTGACCTGAAATGTTTCCTGGTCACTTTTCCAGTACTACCTCATGCTCAGAGTTCATTTTCAAGTTTGTAAGATTGTCTACCAGCGAAGGAGATGGAGAAAAAGGCAAAAAAAGGCAAAATCCACCATTTTGCCGGTGTGCATTCGAGAACGAGCAGCGACCTCGACGGCATGCCGCCGCTACAATGTGCGTTCTCTTCCCTTATTCTTCTGTCTCTTGGGCTCACCCATTTGGGGTGGCACCCCGTTTCGAATCCGTCACTAATTTGATTTTCTCATTTTGCCTCCGCCGCAGTCCCCGCCCCGGTTCTAAATCATGCACCCGCCCACCCCGCAGCCGCACTCTGCGCCCGTCCCCCCGCCCGCACCCGTGCACCCCGAGCAGGCGCAAACGCACGCCTTCGCGGTGCTCACCAACGCGCGCCACGCCACCTTCAGTGCGGACACCACCATCTGTGTGCACGGCGCGGACACGGGCGCGCCCTACCACCCGCTCACACCGACCCCGACCCCGTATTCCAGCCCGCACGCCGCCATGCCTCAAACCACGAATAAACTGCCGAAAACGCACAAGGCGTGCTTGCCCGTCAAGGGGCTCTTCGCGTTCCCGCTGCGTCCGCCCCATCCTCCGCCGCGGCTACCACACCCGTCATCCGTGTCCCCCTCCCACCGCTCGCCGCTGTTGAGCAGGAGTAAGAGGACAACGACGACGATGATGTGTGGGTCAACGACAAGGGCGACAACGACGATGAGGGCGACGAGGATGAGGACGATGACGACAACGACAACGACAGTGACACAACATTCGAGTTCGACGAGAGCGCGCTCGCGACGCCCGTCCCGCGCACGTGGCCCGCGTCGTTCGAGGTCGAGATCCCCAACCCCGACTCTGACTTCGACTCCGACTCCGACTCCACTGTCGACTTCGAGTTCGGGCCCGCGGAGTGGCTACGCCTGTATACCCCGCTGCCTGCCGGCGAGCTGTTCGCGCACCCCCACGAGATCCCCGCACCCGCGCAGCCGACACCGACCGCGAACGACCTGCTAGACGCGGCGCCTGTCGGCGGGAAGCGGAAGCGCTAGTTCCCCTGCGCGCAGTAACGACCTTTACGAATAGTGTAATACTGGGAACTCGTACGGACTTGGCGGGGTGTAATACTCGGAATCGCGGGGTGTAATTCGGAAAACGCAGGAGGGATGGAAAAGTTTAAGTTAAAGTAAACCTGTTTTATTATCCTAGTCTCGGATGTAGTCCACGGTCTTTTAAGTTAGTGTATCGAATGTGAATGCGAATGGAAGTGGATTAAGGAAAAGGATTAGGGAAAGCATCAGCCTTAGAAAGGATTAAGGAAATGGATGTGGGAAGCGGGAAAGGAGTGCATATGTAAGTGGGATGCAAAAGGTTTGCATGGCTTGCTATCACTGCGGCGATCACCGAAACTTAGTCAGGAAAAAACAGGCTAGAATCATGTTGTTCATTTAGTAGGCCCAAGTTTTAGTGGGAAAAAAAACATACTAAAATACAGGTTCTTTCTTTCTTTCTTTCCCCTACAAAGACTTTATATTTTAATCAGACAAAACAGGAACACGTGACTTTTCCCTTTGTCCCCAACTTTTTGTCCCACTAAAATTCTGGATTTTTGTGGGAGAAACAAAGAGAAAAAGATCCTATCTTTTAGTGGAGTTTTTCCCCCACTAAAACTTGGGCCCACTAAACGAACAACATGATTCTAGCGGGTTTTTTGCTGACTAAGTTTCGGTGATCGCCGCAGTGTATAGCATGGCCCGGGCCCGAGTGGAACGGGGATCCCACAGAACATTGTAGGCATGGAATTCAAGGTGGTGAGGGTGCAGACCGTCCGCTACCGGGCTTTTATAGTCTTGTTTAAGGGCTTGATTCATGTTGACTTCGAGAGTGCGTTAAAGATAAAATGAATAAGTAGAACAACCACAGCCCAGTCCCGAATCGAACGATGGATCCCATAAAACTTTGATTGAGTACAAAACGAGGTGGTGTGGGTGCGGACCGTCTACTACGGAGCTTTTCCTTTTCTAGTCCTGTTCGAGGGTTTGATTTATGTTGACTTTGTGCAGTGTGTTGAAAAGGGAAGCAAGGATCCATTATAGAAGTTTCCGGTGGTGAGGCTGCGGGCCGTCCGCCACCGGTATTTTTGTTTGGACCTTGTTTTAGGCGCGAATTTGTGCAGTTTGGAATAAAAAAAGGTTACATTCAGCGTCGTATACGGAGTCAACTATCAAAATTGTACTTGTTCGCATGAATTCATCATATTGTGGCTACGAAGAAAGATCCTGCCCTCCATAGACTTATTTAGTGGCTTCAAATTCGATAGCCAACATCACAACCTAATGGGTTTCGAACTGTCTGCCTGACCACTTCTTTGCTTGAAAGAATCTCTCCATTTTTTCGCGGCGCCGGTGATTCTGGCCGGGGTTTCGATCGCCAAGACAGATTGCCAACTCCCGTATTTCATCGTAATGGTAAACTTGATTCCCGGGAATGGCCCCGAGAGACTTCTTGAACATGGCCCGTTGCGTCGCGTGCCACTTGTCGTAGAATACTGCCTGTCGCAGAAAGGTGAGCCCACGTGGTCCTTGACAGTCGTTCATTCTGACCCATTTAAGGAGAGTGTCTGGAGCGAGAATCCGCACAGCTTGGGGGACGGGAAGCCCCATGCTCAGGCGTTTCTCGGTCGCCAGCTTCCCGTGATCGTGTCTGGCCGCATAATCAAGAACTTCGAGCGGATGCTCTGCGACCGAATTCCTGGTCCGTGAATGACGATAACTCTTCGGGATTTGGGAGAACTGGACGCACCTCATCCTGACTTTCGTTATTGGCAAGGCAGAGAACACGAGATATTTCTCTGCCGCCTCACGAGGCGTGCGCAGATCTCGGACCCGACGTTCTGAAGTTCGGGCTGAGGTTGACGATACATGAACTGGAACAAAGCGGACGATATCTTGCCCATTTTCGTGGCTGGGTGGTGATCGCCGCGTTGGTTCGATTGGACAATTCTATCACCCGCACACCCTCCGTCATTCAGTCCCCTTCCTGCCCCGCTGTTTATCACCCCGCCCGCGCTCGCGCTCGTCGTGGAGAGCGTCGCCGCCGCTGCCGGTAACGTCATTCTGACTTCGCGCGAAAGTAACACATGTAAAAAAGAAACTTTGATTCGAGTAGTGTGTAAAAGGGTATTTCGAGTAGTGTTCAAAAAAGTTTTTTGAGTAGTACATGTGTGAAAATTAATTAATGAATAAAGCACCAACTTGAGCGGCATAGTTTCCTGCCTGTGCGTGGTGAATTCCATCAAATATATGCTTTAAATTTAAGTTTAACCAAGGACACTACTTCTATGGTTCGAGTGTAACGACGGAGAACCAGTGAGTGAATGAGAGATGTCGGAAAACCTTCAACAAGCGAGGCATGCGATTCGTGTTGAAGCATCTGTCTAGGAGAGACTAGGAAAGATACTACGGAAGAGCTCTATAACATCAAGCATGCCTTGAACTAACTATTAGAAATACGGAAGTAACTACATGAGGAGCTACGGAGTATCAAGCACGGCAAGTAAGTGGCATAAACTGCGGACATGTATCCTTCATGGATTTGGTCAGGCTTGCCTTGGATTCGGATGGAGTTATACCAAAGGCAGTCATCACGTCTTCCAGGTCGCCCGCTTCGTCGTACCGCGCTATGCAGCCAGCAATATCTTCCAGCACCTTCTCTATCTCCGGGTGATCGTCGGGCATCAGGTTTACAGCGGTCTGGTAGTAGAGTAGTGCATACTCGATGTCGGTCGGAGCATTGAGCCTCTGATGCCGACGCATGAAATATGCTGCAAGGTCGCGCAGACAGCCAGCTTTAGCATCGTGGGCAGAGTCGGGAATCAGCTTCATAGCATGCCATTGTTCATACAATGCACGTTCCAGGTCCTTCACATCATCCAATCGTTCATATCGGTCTGAGTACAATGCAGCCAGCCTCTGTAAGGCTCCTGCTCTATCTGGATGATCTTCTGGAGTGAGGTCCGCCACTTCCCGGCTCATCTTTAGCGCAGTATGCAGGTAATATAGCTGCCCCGACCTCTGATACTGAACTCGGAAATTTGTAGCCAGGTGTTCCAGATACCCAGCACGCTGTGGGTGGCCTCGTGGGCTGATGTCGTCTATTTCCGTGCCATCTCGTTGTATCTAGCCAGGTCTTCAATGATGTTCACCAGTGCGTGGCGCCGTTTTACAAGACTCAGTGAGTTGAGGCATTGTTGGGCCCTGTCAGCAGGGTTCTCTTTGAGATACCGCCGGGCTGCTTCCTGGCCCTGGTGGCTTGCACCCTCTCCGTGGAATTTCGCTGTGAAATCTGCCATGAAGGCATGGACTTTAAGTATTTCTGTTTCTTCGAGGTGGCCTTGGAGGTATCCTTTGGTTGTGAGGTCGATTGCTGTGTGCATGTTCTGTAAGGCTTCCTCTAGATCATGCAGTGTTTCCTCGAGATCCTTGACAGAGAGAGTAGAAGCTTTGCATGTCTGTGGCATGCTTTCCCTCAGATTTTGGTTTTGTAGGAACACTAGATCTCCTGAGGAGGACTCATTCCCTGGCCCTTCCGTTGCCCCCGAAACTTCTGGAGTCCCAAACTCCTAGAGCAATTTGAACGCATGATACTCACAGCCTTTGATTTCACTCACAAAATTATCTCCAGATGAATCAGGTATAGTGCTTAGATCCCTGGCCGGGTCAGACATAGAAGGATCTGCGCAGGCGGCAGTCAGAGCCAGAAGTAACAGTAGGAGCAAATAAATTGTTCTTGCTCCTACAGTCATCTGGACGGAGGGAAAAGATGGATCGATGGATGGATGCCACATTCTTGCGGCTTTATATATGTACTACCCCCCGCGGGTACAAGATCATCACGTCGGACATGCGATGCCGTGATAGTTTCTGATTCGTAACAGTCAAGTTTCAAATTTCAATGGCAAGTCTAGTCTCGGATCATACTCTCATGACAGCCCATTCTGGGAACCCTGTCATGAGAGCCTGGGCCTAAACCAACCCGTTAACCGTACCATTGCGCTATCAAAATTGATCCCCATTTCCCATGCTTGGCTGAGCCCGGAACCAAGTCCGACTGAGCGGAACAAGATCCGAAGGCTTGATGAAACTTGGCTAACTTATCCACCAATCCGATTAAGCTCGGCTAATTCCCTTTGTCTCCTACACCCATGTTCTACCCCCCTCCCGCCGCCTCCAAGGGTTAGTAAATGGCTACCAAACTTCGCAGATCCTAACATTCCCTTAGATGAGTCGAATACATTACCCTCTCACGCCTAGCTATACAGAACTTGGCTCCGATGACAATTGGAGCCACATCTAGTCCATCTGGCCCTCGTGTGCCAGAACTGGATCTGTCAGAGGATGTAGAGTTCTTTCAGCTAGACTCAGATAATCTTCATGACACTGCAGACAACCTTGACTATGGCAGCATTTCTCGGGCTACAAAATTTACAGACACAGAGAAGACTCTGGCAGTGCTTGAATTCATGAAGAGCAAATTCCCTAGGTTCTCTATAAACTGTTTTTACAGCAGCTCTTCACCTCGGACAATGCCTCAATCAAGAATGTGGCAGACAGTTATCTCGCCACAGGGGGTGGTCTGCATCTGCTTGAAACTGCTATCGGGAACAAGGAAAAATATGGTTCGGAAATCACAGACTGGATTATGGCTTGGGCAACAGAAATCTGTTCTGAAGAAGTAACTCAGCTCATTGGCAGAGGCCCAAGGGGTGTCCACTTTGCGGATTCACATTCCCTTCGCATACCTGCAAATGCTGCAAATGTAAAGTTCTTTCAGTCATTTTCTGTCTCTGGGCTTCTGGTAGTTTACGAACAATGCACTCATCACCTTCAAGGATTTTTGAAAGCTGTAATTGGCAAGGATTCAACTCCTGCAGGGGCCGACAAATCTACAGCTCGGTGTCAGCACAATCCAGACATGGTGAGTGGTATATGTCTCACATCTTCGATGAGGTGTTAAAATTGCACAATCCAGGGCCGAATACTCATCACATCAATAATATTGAATCTACAGAGTCAAAAGACCAGCCTTCATGGTGCCATGAATGCACTGATGCTCTGGGACAAGGGTGTCCCAAAGCGATTGGTACAGACACTCAATCACTATGGATTTTGCACATCCTATCTCTATCAGACCAAGGCAGTAGGCAGTGTATCAAAAGATGGTGTGCTCATTGCCAGGTCTACTGCCAATGACCCAGCGAACATGACAGGGTTCCCAGAATGGGATGTCATGAGAGTATGGTCCGAGACTATGGCAAGTCTAGCTCGTGGGAGAGATGTATACAATTACGTACAGCTGACCGATAAACGAATCAAGAAAATGACTTGGATCATTTGCCGGGTGGCGCGGAATCTGACCCTCTGGAGTCTGCAACTTCAACTTGAACCCAATACGTTGAACACTGACCAATCATGTGACTTGAAGTTGAAAACCGAACGTCTAAAGCTGACAACGTGTTTTAGCACGCTGTTGATGGCTTCCCATTCCGGAAACTGTCCCTTGAGAGGGCGCATCAACGATGATGTGCCCCGCCATCACATAATTTAAGTTTGAGACATTTTTCGCCCTACCGCTGAAGACCAAAGGGGTATCTTCCAAAGGCTCCAGTAGAATAAATATTAAGCCCTAGCGGCTGGATGGATTGTAAAAGAGAAATGCTAGTTCACCGGCACTGCAGGCCCCCGGTCACTACCTATGATGACCGTCTGATTTCTGCCAACCAGACCCGTTGATTTATGTTACGAAAGGTGGGTTTAGAAGCCTGTTTTAATCTATTTCGGACGGGTTAAGTCCGAAAAATGCCATTTTTTCTCTCTCTTCGGTCCAATTTTTCGCCTGTGGAGCACGCTGTGTTCCCTCGCACAGTCGATATCCACCGCAGGCGTAGGAATTCAACGGCGACGCGGCAACCTGCGGCACCCGTCTCAAAAAAACAAATTCGCGTGCTCCGGGCGACCATACTAGCTTAAAAAAAACTCGCGCGATTTAATCTATGTGCGACAGGGTTCTGTGATCCTGGCGTTGTTTTACTCTATAATCGGACCAGGATATGGGTCGTTTTGGGCCCTGATTTAATCTATTTCGGACGGTCATCATAGGTAGTGACCGGGGGCCTGTATCCGCGCTATTTCTCCTCACCCAGACATTTAATATATCTGATGGAACCAATCATGCATGGCAGATTTCGGCCATGGCAATCTCGATGCGTGGGGCTACTCGGGAAGATCCAATCATGATGCGGATCAATGCTGTCATTGCCGCTGATTCAGGCTCCCGGTCGCTTGCGAATAATTATAAACAACGGTGATTTGAGAGCCACCACCTGAACGAAGCGGAGGGACGAAAAAAGGCTAAATCCAGCACCTTAGGCCAAAAAAAAAGAAAAACACATTTTTTCCGGCCTCCAGAGCCGATTTTCGGCGAGTCAATCAACCCAAAATCACGATTTTGGGCGGACTTCAGCGTCGTGTCTTAAAGAAGTTGCCAGCGTAATAATAGTCCGTAGTATCTCAAACAGTAGGGCTAGCCTATCTTTTACGCGAGTCCTTCTCCTGGCGATACTGCTTTGGGGAACGATAGCCCCCCTGCGTACAAAAGGGTAGTACCTGCAGAAGGAATATATCAGCGTAAATATATCAGCGTATGAGCAAAGGGCTGGACTCGTCATTGTACTCAAAACAAATCACACTATCCACAGGGTGTTGATCCCCTTGGGCACCGGGTCCAGCTAGTGTTGCCGCGGCTCGGCTACAGCTGGCTCCCGAGCCGAGCCGACTAAAGCCGGCTTAGACCGGCTGGCTCGTGGCTCAGCCACGGCTCAGGCTCAAAATGATAAAGTCCCTGATTTAACAACATTGCGGCTTGTATATTTGGCTCATTGCCAGTGCAGACTCTCCCAGTGCATGGACAAGCTTAGAAGTCCGCACTATCGCTTTCAATTCGCTCAATCAACATAAGTTGCGTAACATTGTCTCCCAGGTCACGAAATGTGACATTGCCATCAAACCATGACGCCGTCGCCAACGTGGTCAAGTTCGGGGAGAAAATGTTATGGAAAGTATTTTCAGAGCTCTAGGACCCACTTATGGGCCAAAAAAGTGCATAAATACCGCTCATTCATAAGTTTCTTAAATCCAGCTGAGCCGCGGCTCAGCCGTGGCTTAAGCGGCTGGCTGCGGCTGGCTTATTTTTGGCTTGGCTTGGTCGGCTAGCCGAGCCGAGCCGAGCCGCGGCAACACTAGGTCCAGCTCACTGAAGCTCGGCCATTCCTCTTTGTAGTCTGTGCGAATCTGATACATCCCAAGAGCGATGATTATGAGCCCGACAATTCCATGGAAATAGTTTTGCAGCGGGCGCCCGCCGCTCTTTGGCTTCACGTAGTGGATGAACGTGCCGCGAAAACATTGCATAAAATAAAGCGCGAGAAACACGATGCCGATTTTCTAACACACGCGTTAAACTGTGAAGTGGCGAATGGAAGCTGTTAATCGACTTGCCTTGTGGTCAGTGGACGGAGTAGACCCAGTTTTTTCAGTCGCTTGGAAACCCAACACGACGCCGGCAGTAATCACCGGGCCCGCTAGCAAGGATGAACCAGCCCGGAAAGATAAGTATAGGCGTTGGAATGCAACTCACCAATTCCAACCTGCGCGATCCAATGGCCGGTGTACCACGTCGAGGAGAATGTCCTCAAGTATCGCGCGAGCAGCGCTCTGAGCGGTAATAATAGCGCAAACCCGACAACGCAAACAATAGCATGTGCCACAATCATACGCTGGCGATGCATGTGAATTGACAAGACGGCCAGGGATAGGGGCGCCAAATTTCCAGTGAGCGTCGTCCCTGTTGACTTGCAACCGGAGTCTCGTCGATGTTGTCGTCGATATCTTCAGATTGGCGCCGAGCTTTATCATAATTATCGATGTTCATTCTGATGCGGGCAATTGTTTCTTGTGTTTCGTCGATTCGGGCCATCTGCATGAAATAATTGAGTGAGGCATTGTAGGCGAGTTGCGGACATTCTTTTTATTAGTGCGGTTGTAAGCTTCACGAGCCTTTTGTTGAAACCCCTCACCCAGACGAGTCGACCCGTGATTGGTCGTCCCCTTGTTACTAATATCTCGAACAACATGGCTGGCAGCATGTTGCTTGAAAAAGTCAAAGGACTTTCCGTGCATTGCAGTCACTCGCTGGATATGCCATCAGTATCTTACAGGGAGGCGCTCAATGGCGACTCACCGAGCACCAGTGTTCGTAGTCCTCGACAAAGACATCCAGCCGCTGCAACCGGGTGTCGGGCATGCAGTGCATGCCAACCATGATGCGATACCGTTGGTACGCGCGGATGAAGTGCACGAGTGGCTCGTTGGGCGGGAATAATTCCGCAATGCAAGGCAGAACACACTGAATCTCTCGGTGAATAAATCGCTATCGAAGCGCAGGGTCAAGAACCGACCTTGAGAATGTCATAGAAACTTTGACCATCTGTAAAATGTACAGTCGTAACTTGGTTGAAAGGCTTAAGGTCCGGCCACCTGGGGAACCGGCGCATACTTTGAAGCTAAAGTCAGACGCAAATAACACACGACCATACATCGGACTCACGTTTCGGCGAACGGGCCCTTCGCCTTGAGCTCCTCGAGTTTTTCTAGTAGCAGGGGCCAGAGATGAGCGCCCCATTTACCCAAATCATCGGAGTGGAGCGTATCATACGAATATGCGGCGTACGGATCCGAGAAACGAAATTCCCACAGGAAATGCTGGAGTCTAAACTGTGGGTTAATCATAGATCGGAAAACAGAGGAGAACACAACACACCTCAATGCCGTGGAGACCATAGCTCTTGAGCAAGTCCTCCCTGTCGCCCTTGGTCCTCTTTTTGAGTGCTCTTACTACTACTGCTTTCATCGTTGTGGTGATGCGGAGTTTGAACGTGGAAGTAATTCGGTGGAGGTCCGAGTGAGGCACGAGACAGGTGGGGCATAGAAAGTTCGCCAGGGCGGCACGACAGGCATTGAAATATGCTGCCTCTTTGCCATCGGGAGGTGGACCATATGTAGCCAACACATTTGCATAATTTGTGAAGTCCTTCTGCCGAAATGGTTTGTTACTGTTGTCCTTTTTTTTAGGCGACTTGTTAAGGTCGTGAGTTCAATCCCAGGGTCCGACATTACTTTACTAAGATACTAATTAACCTCCTTTCATTCCTTACTGATAATAACAGGACTAGCCCGAGTTACTAACGACTGTTAGAGAAATCTAATAGCGCTTTTCCTTTTATTTGCTTTCTCTTAGACCCTCTCCTGACCAGCGGTTGTCAGGCACATCAGGTTGCATAAGCCCCGATAAGGCTGGTAAGCCTGACAATCCGTTATAATGAATTCCTGACCATTATCAGGACCCTTTTTGCCTGACGGACTTATCGGGCCATATCGGCCCTTATCGGCCCTTGTCACTCAATTTCGGATTTTCCGACAGAGACGTCAACAAAATTCCTGCTGCGGTTGAGCCGGATGAATCCCCAGATGTCAGATCAGGCATCGAGCCAGACGTTGAGCCCGTTGTAGACTCGTAACCAGTCTGCCTACGGAGTGCAACAAGTGTGGCGAGCACTGTTGCCATAGGCAGAGTGGTAGACCAGTGACTGTCTGTCGTACCAAAAGTAAACTGTTGGTAGACAGACCAGTCGATCTGAGTTTGAATTTCCAATGCAAATAAGTTGCCTAAAATGGTTATTCTTCAAATGGCCTGTACTTGTTCAAATCTTTCAGTTTAAAATCTCAAATGACTTGGGGGAGCCTGGAAATTATATTCCGGCTTATTCGATGGCAACTCCTTCAGTTTTGAGTGCGCTAGCAGCGATTGATGCAATATTGGTAAATGATCGCTTGTTTCTTACCGCACGGAATGCCGGTCCGGAATAACCTTTTTAGGCAATTAATTTGCATCGAGATTTTAAACTCAGATCGACCAGCCTGTCTATTGACAGTTTACTTTCGATACGACAGGGTGGATTCGAGCCTAGCAGAGTGGTACTATTCAGACCAAACAAAAGGCACGGGCGGAATTTTGATACCGTCCGCCCTGGGCTCAATTTAACTCTATTACACAAAATGCAACTTGGGGGTGATGGCCGTGGCACGGCCCGGCAAACTCGCACTTATGTATTTTTTTTTCTCTTTTTTTCTTGTTCTCTAGCATCCCAACAATGGTTTATTCACTGCACACAAAATAAAATTTTGTCTTTAAATCTACCCATAAGCGATCTGTTATTGAAGCTTCGTATCTCACAACATTCGGTATGTAGAAGTTCTCCACGTCGGTGTCAGAACCATCTAAGATGATAAGGGAAACCGTCGCAAACAGTGTGCATCCAACCGCAATCAGAATGTTTATGTCCATATTGAGGAAAATCTCATTATCAGCTGGTTACAGTCAGTTCTGGAACGTAATATAAATCATCGAGGTCTCACAGAGATCTGAATCCATGTGCTGAGATTCTAGGTTGGCCAACTGTTTGCCATATGCGACACATCTGTCGTATCCTGCGGACCCATCATTATCCAGCTTCAGATGGCCCAAAGTGAGGAGTCCAGGTTGGCTCTGTCGACTAGCTTCTCCATGGACAACGTCGAACACTGGATCCCTGTTGTCCCAGATAGGGACACATTTGGACCTTCTGTTAATAGCAGCTGCCGATATTTCACGGTTGGCGTTGACATTCCAAACAAATCAAAAATATTGTTTGAAAAATATGTTGATCCATTGGGCACCTTAGCACGCCACCTCGGGGAGTGTGTCTTGCACTGCTTAGACAACGATGTCACCTATCTGTGCTGCAAAGAAGAGAACTACTCACCCAATTCAGGCATTGAATGCTCTCCCAATTGTCCAAAGGTACACTGTCAAAGTGTTAGAAGGTCGGACGTCACACGAGAACTAACGCGGAGCAAGGATATATATCGCAGGAGCGGTACGGGTGGTACAGAGCGCGAGGGGGATAAATCTAGCATATCTACGAGATGTAGGGGCAATATATGTGTGATCGAGAGTCCGAGCAGATGATGCAGAAAGGGGGGGAACGATGGCAATGGGGGAGGATGCGTGACAGGCCCCATTTCAACACAAAGACCCTGGTGGTTTCAGGGTAGGTGACATTGTGGAGATGGGTTTTGCCTTGGTTGCCTTTGGGCAGCCCACCAGGGGAGAAGAAAAACAGATTTGCAAGTTGGTGCTCCGAACATTGATCTTTCTAGATGATTCACCATACCTTGATTGCAGTCTTGAACTGCATGCTCCCAGTAAATTTCATATGAAACCAGAGGTCAGGAATATATGCCAGACGATTCGGCGTAAGGTGCATGTCATGACAAGCTGATTAGTGGCATAGCTTTAGGTCTGGAAGACTGAGACGGTAGTTTGGGACATGACGGTTAAAGAAAAAACAGGAAAACGGCATCAGGGGGCGCGACGGAAGTATACGACCAAGCGAGACGTGCACCATCTCGGGGTGTTCCGACACGGCATCTGCCGTGATCGTGCACAAGCGCTGCTACTATCATAGACCCCCCAAGAATCATTTTCGCGCCTTGGTTTTCCCTCGGCAGATGGAATTAGGCTCTGTAGTATGTCCTCTATCCACTCCAATATTTTCAGATTTTAGGTTGTGACCAAGGAAAAGGTGTTGTCGTCCCGAGGCATGTGGTAGCGAATTTCGGATGTAGTTGGCAGGGTCACAAACTGTCACAAAAACTTCCCTTTCATTTATTGCACGTCTCAGAGGGCTCGGATGGCCACAAGAATTGGTCAGAACATGCCTGGTATGTATATCCACATTTACAATTTTTCCTGGGGCAGAGGAAACAAAAATGAGGTCGGCATCAGTGAGACTACCACATCGAGGTATGCTGTCAGAGCGGGCACTATGATAGTACATCGACTGAAAGCAGGGAAACAGGTAAATTTGTAGTATATAGGTATTTTGGAGCTGCAGCCCTTTGAGGCCACAGGGCACAAGTTTTCATTCCGGTTGACATGTGGTTCGTTTGTTGCGGAGATGTTGGTGCCCGGAACAGGTTCCCAAATACACAACATACCAGATTGGAATTGTTGGCTATGTGTGAGCTGTAGAGACCTGCCGGAATTGGAGCTTGCCCAGGGTAAAGAAAGGAACCTGACCATCAATTTTAAAGGCCCTCCGCTCCTTGCCGACCGCAGCATTAATATTGCGATGGATGATGTGGCCACTGGTCAGTGAATTTACATAGGATGTGAAATTAAGTGATGAGTTGAACAAAGGCTCACCGCTTCTCACGAAGGACAGGCTGGGGCACCAATCATGAAGTGGGGGGTTGCCGGGTTAGATCTGATCACAGAGTGTCAAGTATTCGAGAACCACAGATCTGCTCTCTGACCTGAACTGTTACCCATTTCTGCTGAGACCAACTTTTAATCAGTGCGAGGTGAGTGTAAAGTGGTACACCTATTGCCTAGAGAGTTGGTTAATCAATTTTAATCAGCAAACCCGAGCCACTAGAACAATGCACAGGATAGTATTAAGTTTTGATCTACATGTCAAAATCATAAATTGTAGGCTGTGGGTGATCCATAGAGCCCCCATAAATATTTGTGGAGGCAAAGCTGCTCTGGTAGCAGAAAGACACCGATTTTAATTTGATCTTACACCTGTGTGATTATATAGCATGTGAGTGGCTATTGAAATAGAGACTTGACTAATGAATTCTAAAAGCTCCCTGCTCCCTGCAGCGGATGGGAGTGGGATGCAAATGGGCCGGTTGAAGGCGGGATTCCATTGTTAAATCACAACTGCCTGCCATGACCAACCAGTGACAGTGGCTCTTAAGACGGAGAATTGAAATTTTAAAAGACCTGCCGCTCCTCGCTGTACGGTTCCTGATCACGGCAAACGGGAGGTAGCTGCAGAAGGACCAAGGGAAATGAAGAGTTGATCAGCAAATTTGAAGGCCCACCACCCCTGGCTGACCTACATTCGCTCCTTATGGCAGACATGTCACAGGAATGAAAAGTGCTGGGTGAAATAAATGGGTTCAATGAAGCGTGATGAATAACATACACTTATAGGACCATACAATTACGCTTGAGGTAGAAGTTGAGCCTGCAGATAAATTTCACCTTCAAATCCAACACTTGCACATCTTATGCACTCTCTCAAGCCTACAAATTCGCAAGCACACAAACAACTTCAGGCAGTCTCTCTCACATAGCAGTAGACTCTAAGGTGGTGCCCCACATCCTCTCACACTCTGTCAAAATTTCGAAGGCATGTGGCGCGTGAAGCACACTACAGCTCACGCTAAGCAACTTTATTGCACCATGAGATCGTCTGCCAAAGGAGCGCTTCAGGGGCTCGGAAACCTCTGACGACATGGAGGAGTAGTGGAACCAACGTAAAAAATTGCGGCTGTCGTGAAGGGAGCAAATGTGGAACGATCCTATGAGAGCGTCAGGATAGGAACTGGGTTGAATTGCAATTTGCGATGAGGCCATTGAATCGGCAGCAAATGAAGTTTGAACCGAGGAACGGGAGTCAACACGTGAGCTCGCCAGCGAGCTTAATAAGGAAGGAGAAGAGCAGGCACCCACCTTGTGGATATGGTTTCGCAAGAAGGCATAGACGTAAAATAAGCCGGTCTTAGAAATGAAGTCATGCTGCCGTGTGAGCCTGCGAGCGCGAAGATAAATCGTCACACCGACATGCCGCGAGAAATGAGTGGAGATTTAGGCTGTTGAGACGTGGGCTCCAGAAGAAAGGCAATGAATTGACTGCCCCGGGAGGGTGTCGGGATCATGAGCTCGGAAATATGAAATCTGATGAATAGGAGGGCATCGACATGGATCTAAGAGCCATTGAAAGGCAGCCGCATGAGAGCATTGAGATCATGAGCTCGGGGATATAAAAGCCATTGAGAAGGCTGCCACCTGAGGGCATTGAGAGCACGAGTTCTGAGATATAACGCCATTGAAAGGCTGCTCCAGGAGAGCGGATATACATTTGAAATATCTCGTAGATGAAAACTGGAGTGAAATGACGGAAAGAGGGGAGGCGAGGGCGAGCACGGCACAGCACGGGGAGAGAGATAGAAAGAAGACACTCACCTGATCGGGACTTCCTGAAGTGATCCCTTGAATGAGAACGACCTCCATCAAATTGGTTGCCATGGAGACACGAGCTGGGAAAAGGCGACGCAAGAATGGGAGCGGCGAGTGCAAACGGGGCCGAGTGACATTTTCGAATGAGATGCCGCAACAGGGCGTTCAGGTAGTGAATTGGGGAGTAGTGGAGGCGAGGAACAAGTAGTGCACCAAGTGGTCGGAGAATTGGTCTCGAGTAGCTGCTCCGGGCCACCAGAGGGGTAGCGAGTCACAGGATAACGAAAGGATTCGCTCTCGCGAGCAAAACAAGTCCCGGAGGTGCAGAACGACCTCGGAGGAGGCGGAGCGTCATGGTGGGGACGAAGAGAAAAGCATTGAGTTGTCCCTCGGAACACGCATTTCTAAAAAATACCCCGCTTAGTAGCAGCAATAAAGTACAGAATAAAACGAAATAGTGACACGTTCAGATACGAAGCCGCAATTCCTGCACTGATATGAGCGCATTCGAGCCATCGTGTGAAAAGTACGCGTGACCAAAGCAGATTTGATGGGTCTTCGATGCGAACGGACGATGTATAGCCTGAAACCGCGCAAATTTAAGTAGGCATCTACCTGTAACATACTTGAAGCAAAGCCGCCCGGATTCAAGGGCATATCATAACATTGGAAGGGAGGAGGGCAGCGGGGAACTGTGCCGAGACCAAACAGATAGGCACTGCCACCAGTCTTCAACGCGAACCAGGTATAACAGCGCCGATTTTGAAGCTGAAATTTGTACGAGGCCAAGAGGGAAGCATGCAAGTATGATTTAGTGCGAAAATAAACACACCAACGTGAGCAAATGAAGCAAAAGCAATGCATGATTGCGAGGGATCGACACAGCCACTAAGCAGTCACAAAATTTGAAGTCGGTTTTAAGGACGGGCTCTATACACGGCAAATAAAAACATTAGCACAGCCCCTAAAAACATTACACGCTTAAATTCGTGACCAAAAGGTTGCGAGACCTTCGAAACCTCATCTCGATTGATCAAAAAAACGATTACATAAGTACTCGTAAAGAGGTGGAAGGTGTTACTCCTTCTTTAACTAAATTCTGTCTCCTCAGAATTATCTGCAGGTGCCTGAGTAGCCTGTACACAAGACTCAAAAGTTGCATCGAAATTGATGGCTAGGCTCAGCCACCGTGATGCCGTGATCGGCACCGCCCAAAAAATTTAAACTCAGGCCCGTCTCAATTGACAGCTCCGAATAGTACCAGTCTGCCTACGGCAACAGTGGTAGGCAGACTGGTTACGAGTCTACCATGACACTAGTAGAACGACGAAGACCGGCAAATTTTTCAACCACACGTAAGCTGCGCTGACTCATTTTCAACACGCGTTGCTTTCGGTGCTAACTGGAAGCTCGGTCCCTGGAAGTATATAAGGGCTGAGCAGAACTCAACTGAAAACAATCTACCTTTGCACTCTCGCCCTCAAATTTTGCCTTCTGCTTGAATCTAACACCCTCTTCCTTCCGTTTGCCGCGTGAAATATGGTACACCGACGAATTCCTTCCATGAATTGCTGGTCATGCCTCCCAGTTCACCTCTGGAGTTCCGGCCTGAAGGTCTTACAAATCACCCTCGGCTGCATGTTGTATGCCTCCAAGCAGTGGGAGTCTTGGGTCCTCGAGGAAGAAGAAGCCACCAAGCACATCAAGTTTGCGTACGGCCCAAACCTACTAGAGAGTTGTGATTACACTCTAAACACACCCACAGTTACGACGTGGGTATCCAGACATTTGATATTGCCAACGTCAGATTAGTTACTTTTCCCCCTACGCTCGAATTGACCTCGATTCCAGATCTACTCGAATGGCGAGTCAGAGGTCCTTCTCGGGAAAGAGCTCAAGACCCCCGGACTCCCGCGGGAAGAAATTGTGGCGATGACCAAGGTAGATTTTTGGAATATCATAAGCACACTGGGCTATAATAAAACCCAGGTTCGCCTCGCGGTGGGAAAGACCCTTGGCACCGATGCCATGGGATTGTTTGTAGTGGGGCCTGAAAACATCGGATATGTCAATCCGTGGGGACTTTCCAGGAAGCACATCTTCGATTCTGTCAAAGCCAGCTTGAAGCGCCTCCAGCTCGAATACATCGACATTCTCCAGGTCCATCGGTTCGACTACGACATCCCCGTTGCTGAAACTGTAAGAATGGACTTTGACTTCGAATTCCACCTACAATTCCCTTATTGACTCGCGTCAGATGCAAGCCCTCCACGCCGGCTACGTGCGTTAAATCGGCATGTCCTCGTGCTATGCCTGGCAGTGTACGTTTGTCTCCCACTTTTTATCAGCATGCTCATATTTCTTCGTTCAGTCCATGTCATGCAAAGTATGTTTACTCCCAACTGCCCCTCAAGTTCTAACCCACGGTGCAGACTACGCTATCGCCCACAACCTGACACCGTTCATCTCGATGCAGAATCAATACAGCTTCGTCCACCGCGAGGAGGAGCACGAGATGATGCCCACCCTCCAAGTGCGACGCGTTGTTCAATTCACATTGCCAATATTTTACTCGCATTGGATGGGCAGCACTTCGGGGTCGGTTCAATCCCTTGATCGCCTCTAGCACGCGGGGCTGTCTGCCGCCCATACAGCTCCCCCGATCCCACCAAACAGACTGTGAGACAGGGGAGCAATACCATGCCAGCCGACGCGTATTTCCATCTGGGCGCATCAAATTCCCAACTGGGCCGTATTCTAATTCCGAATTTAAATAGCGTGGCGAAGAAGCACAACGCGATGATACCGCAGATTTCCCTTGCGTGGGTAATGGCTAAGGACGGTACGGGCCCCAAGTGGTTATAACTATCTTTGATTTAACATCACGACTCACGCTTTTTTTTTTTTTCAGAGGTGACTGCTCCCATCGTCGGGACAATCTCTCTTGAGAAGCTCGAATACCTAAGGTCGAAGACCTCATCGGTAAGTGATTTCATAAGTTATCTGTTCTTCATTTACATGTGTCTTGCTCCCGTTCCTAGATGCCGTCAACGTGAACCTAACCACGGAGGAGATCAAATACTTTGAGGAACCGTATACGCCAATGGCCATCATGGCGTTCTGGTAGATTTGTTGTACTTGTTTTTTAAAATTCTTGTCCTGTGTCTTGGCCACTATTGATGCTTTTCATCGAGTTCGACTTGATTTGCGCATCGCGGTCATGTTTAATTTTGGATGATCATTCATCATTACGACCAAATTTCGATGAAGGAAGGACGGATAGTCGCATGTGTAAGTTTCCAGTCAAGCGAAGCAAAAAGTGGACCTAGCGGGGGAAAACTGGAGCGCTGCTCAAACACTGATTAGATTTTTCCAAGATCTAGCAGCGCTAGCAGAGCAAATATGAGGGAAAACAAATCAGAACAACAATCCTGTAAAGTCGGACGGATATCCAAACTCCAACAGTTCCGCAGGCGTCAGTTGCACCCATACCCACTTGCCCTTCCTTATCTTGAGCCTCCCGAGCTGCATGACCGCCTCGTGCTCCCCCGGCGCGCGCATCACTAGCCCGTCGTTAACAAACCGCTGAACCCGCGTCATCCACTGCGTGTGGTTGACAGTCGCCGTCGCCGCTCGGTGCAAAATCGCCTCGAGGCCCTGCGGGACGATCTGCGGATACAGCTCCTGCACGATGTTGTCCTCCATGCGGAAGTACACCCGAAGCAGCCCGCGGTAATCTGCCTTCACGCGCATGCGGGCATCGATCTCGAGTTCCAGCGCGTCGGTCATGTACCCAAAACGCGCGGTCATTTCCGCGCTGGTGGTCCAGGTGTGGCCCAGGACAGAGTACGCCACGCTCGGGTTTTCATTGCAATCGGGGCGGTAGCGGAGCATGACGGTGAGCACGCGACGGTCGAACGGGAAATTCTCGATGCCGCCCTCGAGGGTCAGTGCGGAGGTAAAGCCGCTGCGGAAGGTGCATTCGTGGGCCTGTGTATTGGCGGTTAATCACAGTCAGAGGAGAAGTTCTGGTGTTGCACCTCGATGAAATCAGTTAATAAACGCTTGCGAATTATAAACGGGGGAAAAGTCGCCGAGGATGGGGCGTGGGCTTTGGCGGCGATAGTGTTTTTTCGCATCTGACAAACGGTTCTGCGGTGAGTCTCAGCGTCATCTCACGGGGAAAATCGAAATGTATTACTTGTGCACAGGCCATGCCTGAATCTGGCAGTCCCTGGAGCAGAAAGAGATCTCCTGTAAAATCGGTTGTCAGATCTTCGTCCTTGTGCGATTTTAAATTGGTCACTCACCTTGCAAGCAGAGCACACGGCAAAAGGTTTTGTCCCTGGCTCCTTGAGGCACTGAGAACAGCAACTCATCTTGTCGTATGTGTCCCCCTTGGAGGCAGGCGTGAATTTCAGGCCTGAATCGCGACTCATCGTGGTAGAAGCTCGTGGTCAATGGTCAAGAGATCAAACGATCATTTTTCATTGGAGTCAATAATACCAAATGGCAAACACCAACCAAACACAATCCCTTTCTTCACCACCACCACGATGAGGAACTCTTTTTGGAAATTCCCGGCATACAGACATGGAATTGGATATCAGGCCGACGGTAGCGAGAATGGTGCGTATTCTGTGCGTTGGTGGCTGTTGGTGGCTTGTACAGGTACGCGTGCTGGAATGCGAAACAATGGGTTCCCTACAAACCAGAGGTAACAGGGAGCTCGGGCAATCGTGAGACAGAGCAAGTCCAGTCCCGAGTCGAGGGGGGGATACTACAGAATACGCTTCGTACACTTCAACAAAGTAGGCTGGGTGCGGACCGTCCGCTATTGAGCTTTCCTTTTATCCATTTGAACCTTGATTTAAGGGGGACTTCGAGACCATATTGAAGAAGGAATGAGTCGAACGGAGGATCCCACAGAACTTTGATGGAATGAAGTTCAAGGTGGTCTGTGCGGGGCGTTCGCGAAGTACCGGGCTTTCATATCTCTGCTCTGGGGCGTGTATTTCTCAGCCGTATCAGCGAGGCGTGCGCAGATCTCGGACACGACGTTCTGAGTTCAGACTGAGGTTGACGATCCATAAACTACTTAGAGCAAGAGATCCAACACATTGGGCGCCTCTTGGAACTTGCGGATGGTCTCTTGCCCGCGTTGGCGAAGATGTTGGGGTACTTGCGGTGGAGTTTGTTTGAAGAGTACGTCATCGGACGATAACACCCTACGCAATGAGGAGTGTCGATTACCTCTAGGCTTCTTTAAGGCTTCTGCTCAACTTCTGCTGACATCCTGGACATTATTTCGGAACTCTTAGCTGGGATAATACCGCACCGCCGAAATGTGGATAAAATTCCCGGGATTATAAGAGGTGGGTGCCCATATACCACTCCTCTTTGCCGACAGAAAGACAGAAATAATTGGAGGTTGAGTCAAGGTTGAGGTAGGAACGGTCCAACTCCGAACGGAATGGATCATTCCGAATTGTTCCGACTCATATTTCGCTTCGTCTCACTGTCAGTCAGAAGTCTTGTCGGGATGCCACCGTGCGTTAGCTGCGGGGTAAATCCCTTTGTGAAGTCGTATATCCTCCCCACCTCAACGCCAGCTTGACCGACTCCGCGAGCTCATTCGTTCCAACTCCTTGCCACCCGACTCCGAGACATCCACTGGCTTTCGTGCAATTATCGACGAGGCGCCCTCCGAGCTTTCACGATACAACAAAGAAATCCACCGGCTACAGGACGCTCTCGATACCCTACGGTCTGATTGAGCTATCCTGGAGTCGTATGCAGATGGATGTCGGAGCGTATTTTCACCAGCGCGGCGCCTGCCCACGGAATCAATGAGCGCCCGCTCTTGGAATTGCTCAGCCGGTATGCGCGGCGCTGGAAGGTCATATACTTGTGGATAGATCCCGAGGCGGTCCAGTTCCTCACTGGTGCCCGAGGAAACCTGCCTCTCCTGGAACGCCTTGAACTCCATGCGAGCATCGAGAGGGAGCCCCAAAACGAACTTCGTATTTTTGAGGGTGCTCCTCGGTTAACAGATGCCATACTGGTCGGGCGGCCCTGCGAATTTCTAGCGCTACCTTGGGGACAGCTCCTTGATGTGAGATTCGACAATGGAACATACGGCCACTTTTATGGTGGATTTGATATCCTCCCTCTCCTCTCCACCGACGCTCGGCATGTGTTCGAGATCACCGTCGCGTCGATCCACCTCCCCGTTGTCTTGCAATCAGCCTCCACGATTTCATCCTTGACCATCGCAGTCAATGCTAGCTCCTATCTCGCGCGCATGCAGACAGTTATGGAAACTGTACTTGGATGCCTTACTCTTCCCTGTTTGACGGACTTGCGGCTTCTTCAGTCGGAGCGACCACTACTTCTCTGGATGCATAACCATTTCTTACACTTTGCCTCGCGTTCATCCCTATACGCCAGCATAGCAGCTTTGGAGATCGAAGCCGGTATCCAGAGCGATGAACTTCTGCAATGCCTCGGGCTCTTGACCTCGCTGGAGAGGCTGGATATTTCGGACTGTGAGGATTATGAAGGTATTGATCACAAACGGACTCCTGCACGGTCTAGTCTGGAGGCCCGGAGATGATACGAGCCTCAGTCCTCACCTCAAATTTTTAGCGTTCATCTCACTCATGCAATTTTGTGATGATTCGTTGTGGGAGCTGCTTATCTCACGCTGCATGTCCCCCGGTTGGGAAGAGGACCCGTTTGAGATACAGATCTTCTGGCTCTCACGCCGCGAACGAGAATTCTCGTTGCAGTTCACTAGACGGCTCGAGGCTTTGAAGGATGAAGGGCTGCTACTGGAGATCGATGCGATAATGATTAAAGCTTGAGGGCAACTTAAAAGACGCAAGGTAGATCACTGCTCCAAAACCGCGTGTATTTCGACGTACTACACTGCACCGCTACTACTTTCTTATTTACTTATTTACGGATACGGATAGGAAGAGAGATCGTCGCGGGGTCGTGAGCAGGAACATAGTGAGTCGGAAGAAAGAAAGAAACAGGAGGGAGGGAGCGCGGGCTAGGGCGAGGCGGAGGATACGGAGAATTGGATGGACTGTCAGATGGACGGTGTGAGGTCAGATGGATTGTGTAAGGTGCGAGGCAAGCGCTTCACGCGAACGGACTCTCAAGCGGCTCGGGCTCGGCGAGGCGCCCCGAAAACGCGGAGCTGAACCCGAGCCATCTGCGCTCCGACGCGGGGGCCCACCCATCTTCAGAGCCCGAGTGCAAGCCCGAGCGCCAGCTCTCAGACGAGCGGCGCGACGCAGCGGGGGCGTCGAGCCACCCGTCCTCGGAACCCGAGTTCAATTCGGAGAGCCAGGGATTCTCCACGCGCGACTCGAACCACCCGTTCTCGGACGGCGGGTCGACGAATGCGGGTGCGTCGGCGTCGGCGGCGCGCCATGCCTCCGAGGCGCGGAAGGTCGGGAGAAGTCAAGCGTGGGGAGGACGAGGGGGTGCGCGGGGTTCACCGCGTGTCCAGGGGCCTCCAAGCCGAAGTGCCCTTCGTCAAGCTCCGAGAGGACAGACGACGTCTCGGAGAACACGTCGTCCGCGTCCTCGCAGCCGTCAGCGGGGTCGGAAGCGGCGGCGACCTCGCACCACCCCGTCCCGCTCGCGCCGAGGATGCCGCGCACCGCCTGCGGGCTCCACCTCGCGAACTCGACCTTGAGGACGATGAACGTGGAGGAAGAAGAGGACGCGTACGCAGCGCAGGGGGCACCCCGTGCCCAGACGTCCGCGGCATCGAGGCGCTGGAAGCGAGGCGGCGCGCAGGGCGTGTGTGGCGTGTGCGTCGTGCAGGGTGAAGCGCGGGGAGGGGGAGGCGCCCTGTAGAGGACGACGTGGGTAACTCGGGGAGGGGCGTGCGCCCGATGGGGGAGGGCGTGAGGGGACGAGGAGGTGGGTGGTCACCGTGGGGACGGGCGCGGGGAAGTAGTGCTCAAGCTCCGCGGCGGGGGACGCGGTGTGTGCCTTCTTTGCGGCCTTCTTCGCAGAGGTGGGCTTGAACATCTCCTTTGACTGTGCGAGGGCAGCGGCCTTCTTAGAGGCGGGGTGGCGTATGTTCTCCTGCGCATGGAGAGGTCCCAGTCGGCCTCGTAGAACGCGCGGCCGGCGATGGGGACATTTTCCACGAGCTGTTGGAAGATCGGGCGGCTCGAGGAGAAGTTGCGCGCTGTGCCGAGCCTGACCTGCGTCATTCCGCGCGGTACCACAGGCGCGCGCGGGAGGAGCTGCTCCCTGTGCAAGGGCTGCGCGAGCATCGTGCGCGCGGCGAAGGAGAGACGCTGTTGGATGCTCGGGTTCGCGGAATGAAAAGAACGCGCGACGGAGACCGTGCCAGTTCCGGGGGTGGTGAGGTTGGTGACGAAGCGGGTGAGGGCGTTGCGGAGTCTTTGGCCGAGGTTCGTGGCCTGGGGGCGGATTGCGGAGAGGATGTGTATCAAACGGGCTGTAGTAGGCGGGGCCTTGCGGGCGACTGCCCGGGCCCCGTGGGATGCGAGTTGCATCGGTGGTGGTGGTAGGAGAGAAAGCCGTGGAACGCCTGTCTTGTGCCGAGTGGCGGTGCTCATTTCATCACTGTTTGCTGCAGTCTTTTCGTCTCAATCGGGAACATGGCCGTGCACCTCTGGAGTCGTTGGTGCGTGGGCGAGCTGCCTATCGACGACGTCCAGGCTCAAGGCTAAAAGTAAACCTCTCCCCGTCAACAAGAAATCACTGCGAGGCTAATTATCCCGACTTGAGGCTCTATTTCCTGGCTTGATTGAGATGTGACTACACGGCTATCCAGGCTTCCATCGGAATTTGACGGGAAAAATAACCGTTGGAATCTAATGGTTTTTTTTTGGACTTTTTTCGATTTGAGTACGCTAAGGCCACAGTTTGTTGACTGAGGGGTCATCAATCCCCTCCGCCGGCTTCCCACAATTTTGGAACTACCCCAGAAGGCTGGGGCTCAAAAAAAGGACTTTTTCGGCAATCAATTTCTATTGATTCCAATGGATATTTTTCCCGTCAAATTCCGATGAAAGCAAGGATAGCCGTGTAGAAGGACTTGAATTCAGCCGAAAATTTGACTCGGACATGCAGGTAGGAACATTCATTGGTATGCCCATTTGTTCAGTGCGATCTCTGATAATAACAGAACGACAAGACCAGGTGCATGTCATCGGGCTCCTTCTGGCACGACGACTTGGATGTGACCGCAACAGACAGCGAATGGGGTAATCTGCTCATGTGCGGTAACTACACCTTTCCCGTGATGTTTTATCTGTTACCCCACAATGGGGCTCAAGTCACTTTGCTGTGAGTTGTGCGCATACGGGCTACTCCCGAAGCCACACGCTACTATTTCAAAGAGTTCGCCTCCTGATTTCGGTGCCGGTGCTGTCTGTAATCTCAAGTAGGGCTGCTGCCCGTTGCCGTCGCCACGGGTCGACGGCAGCCGTCGAACGGGTGCCGTGCCCGTTCCGTCAGCCATTTTTGGTCGACCACGACGGCACGGCGACGGCACGGGTAGGACCCGTGTTTACCCGTGGAAAAACGGCCGTCGCGGCCGTGTCGACGGGTGCCAAAAATATAAATAAAATAGATCCGGATGCTGCCGTCTGCATCTGCGAGCCATCTCTTATCACTAGCCATCAATCAATTAAGTGTTCCGCCGGCGGCGATCACTTCGGTCAGATAGTGGGTCCATTAACCTTTTGGCGTCACTCATCAGTGTACCTGTTAGTGCGCGCCGCTGGACAAGCATCCACGCGCCATTTCCTACCCTAACACTCAGTGCCTCCCACTCACCCTCTGTGATCCTTTATGTGGTGGGTAACCGTGGGTTGCGCGCAAGGCACGATTTCCTAATTTGTTCTGCCTCGCTCGCGATATCCTCACAATTCCTAGTGTGTCCGTGAATTCAATATCCACTCCTAGCCTAATTATTTCCAGGGTCTGCTGTTGCGGTCGAGCACATTTTTTCTGGCGGCCGTGATACGATCTCGCTGCGACGTGCCAGTCTTAAACCCGAGACCATCAGAATATTGATGTTGGTCAAACAGCACCTGCGCCTCACTCGCAACGCGGTGCAGGAGATCTTGGGGTAGCCGTGGAGGTAGCCACAGGTTCAAAGTAGCTGTTCGTATACTCTAAATGCATTTTTGTGGGCCGTTAATAGCCGTGATCCCGTTAACGGCCGTGCCGTCGACCGTGCCGTCCCGTCAGACATCTGGAAGTGGTCTCAACGGGCCGTGCAGTCACGGGCCGTGCCCGTCGGAGACCCGTCGAATCGACGGCCGTTGCCGTCACGGGCACGGGTGGCAGCCCTAATCTCAAGCTTGTGTTCCTGCACAATTGCTTGCTGTACTATCCCCATCCTCACACCCGTCTCTCTTGCCCCATGCACCTATCAATTATACCCAGTGCTGCGGATTGCCGTTTTGACTCTGACCATTTCCCTAGGCCTTGGTGACCCGTTGCTCTGCTTTATGGCATGACACGATCGTTACAGTGCCCGATCCTTCCAAAGTTGGGCAATTTACTCTTCTACTTCTTTTACTATCCTATTTCGAAATCTTTCGCACAAGGTACAGCTTTTCATTGCTGGTGGATGACGGGGAGTTATGCTTGGGAGGAGAGAACTTGGACCAGGCACCCACTGGGTTATATCTGTTTGTCCTGCATAGCCAAAGGCCGACCAGGCTTTGATTGGTTTCTATCTCTGAGGCAGAAGGTCTTCGTGATATGGTATAGGGAGGAGTGAGGAGTTGGTTACCTAGCACCACACGGGAAGGTTGATGCACTCTTTCACTGCTTCTTACAGGCCCAAGATCTACAGCCCCGCCGAGAGGGGTCAGCTTGTCGAGGGCAGGTAAGTAGTGGTGTAGCGCAGTATAATCCAGGCCATTGTACTGTAGGCTACAACCCCGGCATGTTTCGAAATGGGACCACGCCGGGTCAATATTATCCTGAGTCTTATCCTTGTTCATTAGTCAGCAGACACAATATCATAGCGTTGGACTGATTTTCTCACAACTGTGAGTCTGTCTTACTGTCCATCTATACTAGCAGTACAAAATAGCACACCGGAGATTGCCAACTTTCGGCACAGGTGAGGTTCAATTCAATATTTAAAAGAATGAATTGGGATTAAATCGGCCTGAAACTAGAGCTGATTCCAGTAGTTTCGTGCTCTAATTTCAGGCCCATTTTTTTTTGTAATTCAATACTCTGGTGTTCGGATTGCACCTCGGCTGCACTGAAATTTGGCCCGTTGGATCAGATAGTATCAACCTTACTGTCAAAAGGGCCCTGTTGCGAAGCGATGTCATTTCTTGCTTCCTTCTATACATTTATGTACAGGCGTATGTGGTCAGCAGACACAATGTTGCATTATTGGACTGATTTTCACACAACCGTGGGTCTCTTCACCTGCGGAACACATGCATTGAACCCACTTAGTTCCCAGGTGTGTTGTCAGTTGCCCTGGTGTCATTTCACCAGCCTTTGTTGATTATACCGACACGCATCCACAATTATGATGCTCATGCAATATCTGTGATAACAAGTCGTATCAGGCAAGGGTTTCACACAGGTGCCAGATATCTATCACTGAAGCATCAGGGAACCCGGTTCCCTGATGTACAGATGATATCACATGAGAATACGAAAGAACATAAAAGGCCGCTCATTTGGAGCAGCTGTTCATCGTTACAAAGATGCCCCATCAACCCACTATCACCGAAATCCGTCTGGGCAACATTGTAGCCTGTTTGGCTCCTGCTGTACCACTCTTGAATGAGCTAAATGATGCATTTGGCACACCTTTTGTGCAAGCTATTTCAAATACAACCCTCGCATTGATTACGGGGGTGCTGGTAGGTAAATCTAGCTGGATGTGCTATGAGGCTGACTCAGGATCTAGAAAGTAAAGAGGAACAAAGATTCATGTGCTGAGCTCATGGAAAACATCCATCGAGTGCTATACGCCATCATCAATTTGCACATAAAATCTGAAACCACAGGATTTCTACCACCAACAACCTTGGTTCGCATAGGTATATTTACTGAGTATATCTATTTCTATAAGCATTCCACATATGTGCTGAAGATTTCTAGGACACTTCACAAGATTCTCGCATTTGTTGAGGAGCAACAGGACAGAAACAAGATCAAGCACTTTTTTCGTCAGAATGAAATCAGCACTTTGCTGAAGGATTGCCGAGAGGGATTACAGCAGACTATGGAGGTGTTCAAGGTCAAGATCTATGCATTGATGTGATGTATAAAGCTAATGATCTATTAGATCAATGACACTATATTCAGCAACATTGCTGAGATGCAGAGGACATCTGAAACCATGCATAGGGAACTGCTTGAAGTTATTTCAGTTCTATCTGATGGGACAATATCTGACAGATCATCCTCTGTGCGTAAATTACTGCTTTATGTATTCTACTTACCAGTTTAGAAACAGGTCTATCAATATTCCAATAGATCACAAAATAGGTAAAGCCCAGACCAGTTGTTGGAATCATACTGAGACTGCTGGTATCAAGCTCCAATTCATTTTCTATGCTGCCATCCAAGCCCAAGATATTCCATGGTCGTGAAGCTGAACTCAAGGACATTCTTAAAATCCTCAATGAGGAATCACCCCGGATTGCAATTCTGGGTGCAGGAGGAATGGGAAAAACAAGTCTTGCACGGGCAGCTCTCCATCACCCTGAAGTTGCCACCAAATATGAACATCGATTCTTTATCAGCTGTGAATCAACCAGTACCAGTGCAGGGATAGTCACCCTCCTTGGGGCACACATAGGCTTGAAGCCCATGAAAGATCTTACAAAACCTGTGGTTCAGTATTTTTCCAGCAAGCCTGGCTCACTCTTGGTTCTGGATAATCTTGAAACACCATGGGAGCCAATGGAGTCCCGAGGCAGTGTTGAAGAGTTTTTGTTTCTGCTCGCAGACATCAAACACTTGGCATTAATTGTAGGCCTCTATTTTTTCCCCCTTCAGACCAAAACTGATTCTTATACTTCAAGATTACAATGCGAGGTGCCGAAAAACCAGCCAAAGTCCGCTGGACTCGTCCATTCTTGCAGCCCTTGAAACCCTTGACAAACAGTGCAGCCTGGCAGACCTTTGTTGACATTGCAGATGATTCTCATAAAAGTGAAGATATCAACCATCTTCTCCAAATCGCAGATAACATGCCATTGGCAGTGGAGCTCATTGCCCATATGGTTGAGCATGAAGGCTGCCCCAATGTCTTGAACCATTGGGAAACAGAGAAGACTTCACTTCTATCCAGTGGATATGACAAGAGATCTAGCTTGGATGCATCCATTGCATTGTCTCTTTCAAGTTCCCGGATGAATTCCTCACCAGGTGCTAAGGAGTTGCTGAGCCTTCTCTCAATCCTGCCAGATGGGTTGTCAGATGTGGAACTTATTCAAAGCAAGCTCTCCATCCAGGATATCCTATCATGCAAAGCTATCCTGCTTGGGGTGTCATTGGCTTACACTGATGACAAGAAGAGGCTGAAGGCCCTAGTACCCATTAGGGAGCATGTTCTGCAATTTCACCCACCCTCAGCTCGTCTGACTGAACCTCTGCAAAGGCACTTTCATTCACTGTTGCAGCTATACCAGAGATACCGTGGTCAAGTCCAGATGGCAGCAATAATAGATCAGATTGAAACCAACTTCTGGAACCTGCAACAGATACTCAAACGAGGATTAAATCCAGATAGTTCAGATCTGTTGGACACTATAGGGTGCATAATTTCACTGAATTCATTCAACCGGCGTACTGGACGTGCATGGCTCAACTTGATGGATCTTATTCCAAGCATCCTTCCCGAAGTACAGGATCACAAATTGGAGCTGCAATTCATCATTGAGACTCTTGGCTCAACAAGGATTCATTTATCACCCACTGCAGAACTACTGGTGACCCGTGCACTATTTCTCCTCCACAACCCCCATAATCCAGATGATGAAGGTAAGTCTCATCATAATTCTAACCTAGATTTCTGGCTAACCTGTGTATAGCATACTTTTATATGGCAGCTGGCCATTATTATTACTATTACATAGGTGATCGATCTCAAGGGGAGGAATTTCTCAGAAAAGGACTTGCATTGGCAAGATCCTCAGGAAGCACCACCTGGCAGGCCACAATATTGGCTGGGATTACTAAAATCAAGTGGGACAGAGGAGACTATTCTGCTGCCCAGATAGATGCTCGTGAGGGACGGATGCTTTCTCAGTTGTCTGGAAACTTCCACATAGAAGCCAGTTTAGTGCGGATTGAGGCAATTTGTTGCATAGCCTGGGGACACTATAAACAGAGCATGGCTCTGCTTATCAGAGGGAAAGAGCTGCTGAATCACTGTGGCATGGGTGGAGGTGCCCTATATACTGATATCATCATTTCGGAGGCAGAAATTCACCTACTCAAGTCTGAATATACTGAGGCTCGAAGGATCAATACCCAAGCCATTGAGAACACCATGCGTGAAGGAAACATATATCTCACTGCCCTTGTCCTGCTTAATGTCGCCCAGCTTGATATGATCATCGGTGCATGCTCACATGATGTGCAGCAGAGTTTGGAGAGGGCAGGATTAATGCTTAAGAGCATCGGATATTCTAGTGAGATGGTTTACTGTGATGCAGTCTTAGCAGATCTCCATTTGAGGGACCACAATACTGTGGCTGCAAAGATTCTGTTTGAGCAATGCCTAAACTCATCTTGGGGAAGCAGGGTGGACATTGTGACCTACTGTCTGGAAAGACTGGCTGATACTAGTCAATGGAGAGTCAGTGATTTTGGCTGGGCATCTTGTTGGACAGTGGTATACTTGGGACATGCAAACAAAACTAAGGAGAAGTTGGCATTTTACAAGGCACTCCAATCTTTGGGAGATGTGTTTCTTTCTGATGGAGATATTAGGACAGCACAGAGTCTGTTCATTGTAGCACTAGACGGCTTCACTTTTATGGATGTCCATCGCAGCAGGGCCAACTGCATGTTACGGCTTGGAGATCTGGCACGACAAAGAGGGCAGTTCATGAAAGCAGTGGAACTATGGGAGAATGCTCGGCCACTTTTTGAAAGGTCGTCACAAATGAGTGATGTAGCTCAGGTTGATTCAAGGCTTGATGTTGTGCAGCAACACCATCAAAGTGTGCTTACTGATCTTATTGAACTCAATGCACCAAATGAATCCCTGGAGGCACTCTTAATTTGCGAAGATACAAACTGTCTCGAGGCTGAGGTATGAATTTGGGTCACCCCTGTGAAAGAATATGGAAATGGCTCAGGTCTCTGTTGTCTTCTTTAGCTTCCTACTTTGTACTTATCTATCATTGCTTCTGACAAATTGGTTTATCACTGGTCTTGTAGCCAGGTTCAGGATAGTATCTAGGTGGATGTTTCTAGTATCATTTATTATCTTTATTGTATCAGACTTTTGGTTGGAATCTTGGGTTCATGCACAATTTGTAAGGAATAATCAAGGGGTTTGAATATTGAACACAGCTTTCGTGGAAACAAGGTTAGAATCCAAGATATGAAATTCCCTGACGCCTGTAGTGCCAATAATTTGCCTCTGTATTTCTTATCTCTTAGGCTCTACCATATAAGGGCCTGATTGGGTGCCACACTTGGGGCCTGCTTACGCTCCTGCTCTGTTTCATCAAAAAGCCTGAAGTGTATTCCCACACCTTTATGTGTCCTGTCACAAATGTCACATAGAGTAAATAGACCCAAATACTCCTTCCTCTCTCTGTTTCTCGTGTCATCTGAACTGATGATAAGGCATGGATTCATACACACCTGAAATCTTCACTTTTGCATGGTGTTAGTGGGTAGCTAATACTAGTGAACAAGTGAGACAATGAGGGTTCTAGTCTGAGGACTAAGCTGTTAGAGGCACTGCAAACATGCATTAACCAGGTTTACTATCATGAATGCCTGCACAAATGAGGTCAGACATAGCGACTTGCGTTTCAAAACCACTAGCGAGCCATAGGACTACTCCGGCAGACTGTATTACTCAGTGCGGTGTGTTCGAGTTTAATATAGGTGCCAAGGCTATCAAGGGACTAATGAAGGGACGAAACAAGCTATTAAAAGGTCCTATTAAGGGGTTGGCTCAAGGGACACTATATCGGGATGAATAGATCGACAAGGCAGCAGACAAGTTAAATGATCATGTGATCACAAAAGAGACGTGTTTGGTCCTGGTGTGTTCACTGATGCTGACTGGACTACTATTCCAGATGACCAGGTAGGCTGACTATACTAGTCTGCCT
The DNA here is from genome assembly GCA_029378255.1 of Mycena rosella. Taxonomy (NCBI): domain Eukaryota; kingdom Fungi; phylum Basidiomycota; class Agaricomycetes; order Agaricales; family Mycenaceae; genus Mycena; species Mycena rosella. Next base: position 28,336 of record JARKIE010000303.1, on the reverse strand, counting down.
ATCATTTATAGGTGGTCAGCAGGTTCTGCCAACACTCAGGATAACCAGGGTTCAAGGAGGAATGACTGTACCATCATTAGTTGGTTGGAGCCTACAACCGTTTCCTGACTCAATGCAACAGTTTATATCACTCTGCAGTATTGATTAGCAGCCAATGGACTCATATTTTTTTCTTATATACCAGTATAAAGAGAGCATGTACTTTTAGTACTAAGTAAATAGTCAGTTAATTCTTACCCGCTTATTGGTACTAGCTCTCAGTAGCTCTAAGGTGTTCATCATACCGACTAGTGTTGGTTATACCCCCCTAGGCTTGCTCCTTGATCCTCCTCCTACCTTGCATATTCAGCGCGCCCCTGAGAAAGGCCCTGAGAAACCAGAGAAGATTGTTTTGGCTATGTACCATTCAATATCTTTACTTTGTTTAATTACACATAAGAGGCCTTCCAAGTTCCATGCACACCAGTTTCGAGGAAGTCTGTGCACCCATATCAGCTCTGCCAATATGCCAAGTTTGAACACTTGTAGGCCTAAAAATCCTACAAAAGAACACTGCATGCTCCAAAGACTTTGTCTTACTGTTATAAACCCAATAAAGAACTTTTGGTGTGTTGTCCCACTTGAAATTGAAGGTTGATGCATGACCTACTTCCCTGAACACAAATATGTTAGAGTAGAGGAGTTGTTGGTTGTGGGGTTTGGTGTTGTTCATGTTAAAAGTGGAAGGGGAGGTGGATGGATGAGAGTGCTAGTGGCACCTCGACGCAGACACAGACATGGACAGAACTCAGATGAAGGTGCAGAGCAAGCAACGATGGTTTGCATAACTACGATCAGTGCCGTAGCACACCGAGACAAACACCTAATTCTAACACTACCACCTGGTGAGACGTGCAAGGCAAGAAAGAATGAAGGTAAATAAAAGAACCAATAACTCCCACCGCTCCGACGAAAACTCCCACCTAAACAAATTGATTGAAAAGGTACAGTAAGAGGTCTTACAATTTCTATGTCTACAAAACTGTCTCTTCAGATTTGCGGAAAGAGAACATTGGTTTCTCGGTTTGAGCGAAATTTCGCCAAGATATTTGAAAAACTTTGGCAACTCCCGACTGTACTAAAACCCGTGATTATATTCCAGTCCCTATCGCCCACTGATGAAACGACTGTCTTTGATCTTTACACAATTTCGATAGGTACTGGTTCGAGTCTAAATGAATACCGTCTTTGTCGCATATCAACCAAGTCAGGGCACCCATCCGCTCCTTCCATGCGCTCCGCATAATCCTTCCTCCAAATCATTTTTCTCGTGCGCTCGGATGGAGCCGAACTGTGTATTCAATTCCAGGTTCGGAAAAGACCATATTGACGCATGCACATGGGGAATAACTAAGTGTACCTCGTTCTGATGGCCCGCACTCATATAAATTGAATGTTCATTGAGACGAACCATGTGGGGTTTTCTTGTTCGAATTGAGGCCAGGCCGTTCCCTGACCCTGAGCGATCACTGTTTTTGTAAGGGGTAAGCAAGAAAAGGAATTGCACTGAAACATCCTTTATCGGAAATTGGTTCGGTTCACAGGGGTGGGGTTCCGTCGTTCGAATCTGTGCGGATTGAAATCAAGCGTTTTTGGCAAGAACAGAAATGATAGCGGATCCTTCAGTGTCAAAACCGCTGTGTTGTTCTATCGAACAGATATTTGCTCCAAGGCGAGAAAATCCTTGCAGCATATATCTAAGAAAAATAGGTGCATTTCATAGGGTTCAATGCCTGGTAGCGGATGGTCTGCACTCACCTACAATGGTTGATTAGCAACATACCAGTGGGGGTCCCTTGTTCGAATCTAGGCCAGGCCGTATCGTAGATTTCTTGTGTTTGGCAAGGAAGCAATGGCAGCAAAATTAGATACCTTGTGAGAAAAGCAGGTTCAGTTTAGAGAGTTGAAGGCCTGGTGGTGGATGGTCCGCACCCACCTGCAATCGTCCGGTAGCAGAATGCCAGTGGGTTCCGTCGTTCGACTTGAGGCCAGGCCGTGTGCAGTGTGGTCAGCTGTTTTTTTTTTTTGCTCCACAGATAGAGAATGCTGGCAGACTGTTTCAATTTTTCTACGAAAAACAGGTGCGGTTTATGGGTGTTAAGGCCTGATGGCGGATGGCCCCTACCCACCTGCAATGGATCACGGCAACATGTCAGTGGGTTCACTCGTTCGACTCAGGGTCATGCCGTCGATGAATACGACCATGTTTTGCTCCTCGGAGAGAAAACCTGGCAGAGTGTCTCAATTTTTTACCGGGAAAAAGATGTTCGGTTCAGGGCAGTTAAGGCCTGGTGGCGGATGGTCTGTGCCCACTGATAATACACATTCTTGACAGGAAACATATCAGTGGGTTCACTCGTTCGACTCGGGGTCAAGCCGTGATCGGATAAATGTTTCTTGTTTTGGCGGATAAGAAAGAAAGACGTGAGAGCGAAATGCACCCAGAAAAAGAGGTGTATTTCATGGCTTTTGAGGCCTGGTGGCGGATGGTCCGCACTCACATAAATATTGCTCTGTGTTGACTTACATGTGAGGATCCCTCGTTCGAATCGAGGCCAGGCCGTGTTGCTGCGACAAGGAGGCATGTTTTGCTCCACGGAGTGAAAATCCTCGCCGAGTGTTTCATTTTTTCTAGGAATATTAGGTTCTATTTAGGGAGTTTAACACCTGGTGGAGGATGGTCCGATAATATACATTCTTGACAGAAAAAATACCAGTGGGTTCACTTGTTCGACTCGGGGCCAGGCTGTGAGCGATAGGAAGACATGTTTTGCTCCAACAAGTGAAAATCCTCGATGGGAGGGTGAAATTTTCTAAGAAAAGCAGGCTCGGTTCAGCGGTTGGAAGGGAAGGCCTGGTGGCGAATGGTCGGCACCCACATAATTATTGATCTTCATTGATTTGCAGCTGAGGATCCCTCGTTCAACTCGAGGTCAGGTCATGCAGATGGGATGGTCTTTTTTGTTATTATTTTATGGGTGAGAACTTTTTTCGTTCAAATCAACAGTCACGTGTCACAGGAGTACCTGTCGGCGACGAATTTTGGCTTTTGTCGCCCGTCACCGAGCCGGTTGTCGAATTGGGCCCGCGTCAAAGTTCCCAAAAGTGCTGAATTTGCGAAATTTTCGGGGGGTTTGTCGAAATTTTACGGTTGGTCACCGTATTTCGCGGGTGTGTCGAATGTCGAATTTGGTTCAAACGGTCACGCGTCTGTCGATTTGAGCGCAAAATAGTATTTCATCATTTTTTCGGGGGAGAAAGAAAGAGGCGAGAGCAAAACATGCACAGAAAAACAGGTGCAGTTTATAGGTGTTAAGGCCTGGTGGCGGGAGGACCGCACTCGCCTACAATAATTGATTGGCAGCATGCCAGTGGGGTTCCCTCGTTCGAATCGAGGCCAGGCCGTAAGGCTGATATGAGTATTTTTCTCCGGTGAAAAAGAAAGAAGTGATGGGTTGTAAGGCCTGGTGGTGGATGGTCCGCACTCACATAAACTGAATGTGGTTATAACCGGCATACACGTGGAAGTCCCTCGTTCGAATCGAGGTCAGGCCGTGGCAATAGACGAAGGCCTCTTTTGCTCCAACGAGAGAAAATCCTCGCCGAGTCTGTCAATTTTGCTAGGAAAAAGAGGTTCGATTCAGCACTTGTAACGCCTGGTGGCGGGAGGTCCGCGCCCACCGATAATATGCTGTGCAATGCAATTCGGAAGTGAGGTTCCCTCGTTCGACTCCAGGCCAGGCCGTGTTGCTAGAGGGTGTGTCATCTTTTTTCTCCGGTGAGAAAGAAAGAAATGAGAGCAAAGCACACCCAGAAAACGAGGGGTAGTTTATGGGTTTTGAGGCCTGATGGCGGATGGTCCGCACCCACCTGCAATACAATGCACAAGTGGGGTTTCCTCGTCCGACTCGAGGCTAGACCATGTCCGACAATTTGACTTTTTTTTCTTTCTGGTCGGCAGAAAGCAAGGGAATTGCACTGAACCATCCGTTGTCAGAAACAGAGGTGAAGTTTATAGGCAGAGAAAGCCTGGTGGCAGATCGTCCACACCCACCTGCAATGGTCCTTCAGCATACTGTATATTTACGTTCAATTCGACCAGGGGGTGACGCGTGACCCAAATTAACGATTCAACCATACCACCACGGCCGTAATTTGGCGTGACAGTACCAAAAATTTCGACCACCAGAACGAAAATCTTCAATTTGACGCGTCGCAGACATGATTTTGACCAGATTTCGAGGAGCCATGACGGAATTTACATTCGACCACCCGGCGGGTGACGCGTGACAAATTACCAAAATTCGCCATTGACCAAGGGAGGAGTGACACGTGATGGTCGAATTGAATGTAATAATACAGTAAAACATACCAGTGGAGTTCCCTCGTTTGAATCGGGGTCAGGCCGGATTGGATAAACATTTCTTGTTTTGGAGGATGAGAAAGAAAGACGTGAGAGCGAAATGCACCCAGAAAATCAGATTCACTTCATAGGTTTCGAGGCCTGGTGGCGGAAGGTCTGCACCCACCTGCAATCACAGCGAAAATTGACCGGTTTACGTGTGGCCGAAAATGAATCTGGAACCTATTGTTTCAGTAATCAGGTCACGTGAATGCCCATATAAGGCAATTCACGTGACCCGGCTGAAACAATAGGTTTCAGATTCATTTTCGGCCGCACGTAAACCGGGCAATTTCCGCTGTGAATGGTCTTTCAGTGTGTCACATACCAGTGGAGCTCCCTCGCTCGAATCGGGGCCAGGCCGTATCAAAGAAGATGACCCCTGTTTTGTTCCACGGAGAGAAAATTGTTGCAGAGTGTTTGAATTTTCGCTAGGAAACACAGGTTCGGTTCATAAGATTTAAAGCCTGGTGGTGGATGGTCCGCACTCACCTGCAATCGTCTGCTAGCAGCATCCCAGTGGGGCTTCCTCGTTCGAATCAGGGCCAGGCCGTTTGCAGGATGTAAGACTGTTTTTGCTCCAAGGTTAGAAAAACGTCGCAGTCTTTCATTTTTTTTCGAGGAAAAACAATTTCAGATTTATGGTGTTTAAGGCCTGGTGGCGGGAGGCCCACACTCACATAAATTAGATGATCATGCTTGACACATGTGAGGTTCCCTCGTTCACAGGGCCTGACTTGGACGGTCCATGGATGATCCATCATCCATTGATGGCATCCATTGGACAATGGATATCCATTCCCACGCCAGTTGCATGTCTGAATTGAGCCCATAATACCGAATCTTGGGCTCCAAATGTGATAACTATTGTCCATTACACCACCTGAGACTCTCTACCAAAGTAGATTGCCCAAACCGCTCGCCGTTCGCAAGAAATCAAAAATTGATCGTCCATCCACATCCATCCATGTGCCGTCCATCCACATCCATCCATGGATCGGCCCGTCCAAGTCAGGCCCTACTCGTTCAACTCGAGGCCAGGCCGTCGCATGTGGAATGTCCTGGATTTTTGGAAGCGGTAAGCAAGAAAAGGAATTGCAGCAAAGTTAAGCACCTTGTGAGAAAAGCAGGTGCAGTTCAAGAGTTTCAAGGCCTGGTGGCAGATGGTCCACGCCCACCGATAATGAGTGTCTTGGCAGGAAATATACCAGTGGGAGTCCCTCGTTCGAATCGGGGTCAGGCCGTATTGAAAGATGGCACCATCTTTTTCTCAGGTGAGAAAGAAAGAAGTGACAGGAAATTTACCTTGTGAGAAAAGGAGGTCGATTTCATAGGGTTTAAGGCCTGATGGCGGATGGTCTGCACCCACTGATAATATGCTGGTAGTACAATTCGGAAGTGGGAACCCCTCGTTCGAATCGGGGTCAGGCCGTGAAGATAGCGGCAGGCATGTTTTGCTTCACAGGGAGAAAATCCTCGCCGAGTCTCAATTTTCGCTGGTGGCGGATGGTCCGCACCCACCGATAATACAGGGTGTTAACAGGATACCAGTGGGTTCGCTCGTTCGACTCGAGGCCAGGCCGTATCGGAAGATGTATTTTTTGGGTGAGAAAGAAAGATGTGAGAGCAAAACACACCCAGAAAGATAGGTGCATTTCAGGGGTTTTGAGGCCTGGTGGCGGATGGTCCGCGCCCACTGATAATACGCAATTTTCACAGAAACATACCAGTGGGTTCGCTCGTTCGATTCGGGGCTAGGCCGTGTTCCGGGCCTTTGTGCTTTTTTGGAGCGGCAATAAAGAAAACACAGCAGCAGAGAAATTACTTTGCCAGAAAAACAGGTTCATAGGGTTTTAAGGCCTGGTGGCGGATGGTCCGCGCCCACCGATAATCTGTTAGTAGTACAATTCGGAAGTGGGAATCCCTCGTTCGAATCGGGGTCAGGCCGTGAAAGATAGAGGCAGGCATGTTTTGCTCCACGGGCGAGAAAACCCTCGCCGAATGTCTTAATGTTCTCTAGGAAAAACAGGCTCGGTGTATGGGTTTTAAGGCCTGGTGGCGGATGGTCCGCGCCCACCTACAATAAATATTCCATTGCATCAACGTGGGGTTCCCTCGTTCGAATCGGGGCAAGGCTGTGACCATATTCGAAGGCTTCTTTTGCTCCAACAAGTGAAAATCCTCGCAGAGTGTTTCAATTTTCCCTCGGAAGAACAGGTTCAGTTTACGGGTTTTGAGGCCTGGTGGCGGATGGTCCGCACCCACCTGCACTTGTGTGTCGGCATGAAACATACCAGTGGGGTTCCCTCGTTCGAATCGAGGCCAGGCCGTGATTTCTTGTGTGGCAATAGTACTTTTTTATTATTTTTATTCAAGTAGCAAGGGAGTGCATTGAGAAGAAAGTAGGTTCAGTTCGTGGTGTGTTTAAGGCCTGTTGGCGGCAGGTCCGCACTCACGTAACTTGGAATCGATGTCCGCCTGACATACATCTGAGGTTCCCTCGTTCGAATCGGGGCCAGGCTGTATTTACGCACGAAAGAGCATTTTTCTTGGGGGAGAAAAGAGAAGTGAGAGCGAAATGCACCCAGAAAAGCAGGTGCAGTTTATGGGTTTTGAGGCCTGGTGGCGGATGGTCCGCGCCCATTGATAATACAGGGTGTTTATAATTACAATATTCACAGAAGCATACCTGTGGGTTCGCTCGTTCGACTCGGGGCCAGGCCGTATCGAAGGATTGAGTTTTTGGGTGAGAAAGAAAGACGTGAGAGCGAAATGCACCCAGAAAGATAGGTGCATTTCATAGGTGTTACGGCCTGGTCCGCGCCCAACTATAGATCACTAGAGTATAGCAGTAGGATTCCCTCGTTCGACTCGAGGCCAGGTCGTCGCACGTGAAATGTCCTGCATTTTTGGAAGGGGTAAGCAAGAAAAGGAATTGCAGTGAAACATCCTTTGTCAGAAAAACAGGTTCGATGTTGGTTCGGTGCACGGGTTTTTAAGGCCTGGTGGCGGATGGCCCGCGCCCACATATAATAAACCGATAGACACGTCTCAGTGGGTTCTCTCGTTCGAATCGAGGCCAGGCCGTGATCGGATAAACATTTTTTGTTTTGGCGGATGAGAAGTAATGAAGTGAGAGTGCAGGTTTGGTTCTGGGCTTTTAAGGCCTGGTGGCGGATGGTCCGCGCCCACCGATAATATACACGCCTGACCATACCAGTGGGTTTACTCGTTCGACTCGGGGCCAGGCCGTATCGGAGGATGGTTTTTTTGGGTGCGAAAAAAAAGAAGTGGGAGCGAAATCTATATAAGAAAAGATGTGGTTTGTCTAGACAAAAGTGGCGCCTGTGGGAAGGGACAATGACATCTACTCCACAGTTCCACAGATAATTGTAGAGATGTTGAATTTTACGTGATCGCTCCACTCCACTGTTAGATTCCTATTTATAAAATGTTGAAATGTTGAAAGCATGCTACGTCAACCTCCAACTATGAGTACACCTTGCTAGGTATGGTGGAAGAATGAATTGAATATTCAACTATCATCTGCCACCAATGCTGACAATGAGGGCGCATTTTTATTACAAATGCAGGCATTGATGTCTCGCCTCACAGAAGGCGATGGTTTCCAGACAAATGAATTTCTTGGTTGAATTGTGGCCATAGGCATTTATGATGAGGATCTTCGCTCAGAGGAAAGGCAAAAAAAAATCAGCTCAGAAAATAAATTTGAGCACAAACAAAATCCGCCCACATTTGCACCAGGGTTGATACCTACGGCACAATAAAAAAATTAGAATAGAGCTTATTAACAACTTGCGAAAAGTGATTTTCGTCAAAAATTTGAGGCCCCACTTGGTCGAAATGGGCTCCACAAAACGCGTCATCACCGGGTAAAAGGGCGGGAAGCCGAAATCTCAGTTAGCTCCACAATCGAAACAAGGCAAAACTTAATACAGAAAAGTTGACTTTTCGCAAGTTGCTAATAAGCTCTAATGTTATATGGGCTATTCGGGCAAGTGGATTACATTTAATGGAGAAATTCAGGTGGTCAACGGCGTTGTCTGGAAAAATTAAACTGTCCATGAGCCGCGAGGAGTCGACCAAAGGTCGGCGACGAGCAGTGTCTTCGAGGAACGAGTTTACTGGAATTAAATATGAGTTCACACCTCGGGTAACTGCTATCTATATTACAATCGAACCTCGAGTCAAACTTGATCCGAGTCAACCCGAGCTCCGAGAGCTGCCACATGATGTCACTTACTCTGAAAACAGATGTTGAAAACTTGGTTCTTGAAGCGCTATTACCTCCAAAAGATCATATTAACACATTTCGAGTTCTCTGGCAGTCCAACCAATTGTAAATAACTTCTAACCATTGAGATGAAGGGAGGGGATAAAACTTCCAAAAAGAGCTGGGGAACTGAGGTAAGGACAAGTCAAGTTGAACCAGCACAGTCTTTTCTAACTGGATTGTTCTATGGGTGGCAGCATAGCATGGAAAAATGACAGAGGTAGATCAAGGTATGATGAGATAACAGGCAATACTGGATTCATTAAAAAAACACCTATTGGGTTAAAAGAGTATCAGAATAATTGTCACGGGCCACCAGGCCGCGATGAGTCGACCAGTCATTTTCAGGCAGCGAAATTGAAAATGTTATCGGATTTTACTATTCTCACCGTAGCGAGGCACGGGTAACTGCTAGTGCAGCCATAAATAAGGTGCAGTTCATAAGCAGAGAAAGCCTGGTGGTGGGTGGTCCGTGCCCACATGCAATCGTCCGCTAGCAGCATCCCAGTGGGGTTCCCTCGTTCGAATCGGGGCCAGGCTGTATTGACGCTCGAAAAAGCATTTTTCTCGGGGGAGAAAAGAGAAGTGAGAGCAAACCACACCCAGAAAAACAGGTGCAGTTTATGGGTTTTGAGGCCTGGTGGCGGATGGTCCGCACCCACCGATAATACACAGTGTTCACAATATACCAGTGGGTTCCCTCGTTCGACTCGGGGCCAGGCCGTATCGGAAGATGGAGTTTTTGGGTGAGAAAGAAAGACGTGAGAGCGAAATGCACCCAGAAAAAGAGGCGCATTTCATAGGTGTCAGGGCTTGGTGGCGGATGGTCCGCGCCCACATATAATGGAAAGCCGACAGCGTACCAATGGGACTCCCTCGTTCGACTCGAGGCCAGGCCGTGCTCTAAATCGTCCCATGTTTTTGAAAGGAGCACAATGACGGGGAAACTTACCTTGTGAAAAGAGCAGGTTCAGTTCATAGGATTTAAGGCCTGGTGGCGGAGGGTCCGCGCCCACCGATAATATACTGGCGGTAAAATTGGGAAGTGGGAACCCTCATTCGAATCGGGGCCAGGCCGTTCGAGGACCTCCGCATTTTCTTTTCTTTAATGTATGCAGAATTGCTCTTGCCAGTTGGGACCTGTTGGGACTTGGTTGGGACGAAGGCGGCGCCCGATGACGCGAGGATTTGCGCGTCATGATGCATGATGCGCCGTCGCTTAAAGTTGCCCGCTCGATAAGAAGCCGCCCGGGGCCGGCATTTAATTTATAGTGCGGCGAGTTCGGGCAACACATGGAACCCGCGGAGGCCGGGCGCGGGCGCGGTGTTACCTGGCATTGGGCGGGGTTATCCAGGGTTATGCTCCGCTATGGGCGCGGGAGGTGAAACGGGCAGTGAATGGGAGTCGGATATCGGCAGAGTCGCGGGTAAGATGTGGTTCCGGTGTTACGTACTGCATGTGTGCGGAATTTGGGCGGAGTTTTTCAAGTCCTGAGCCTCCCTGCTGGGTGGGTATGAGAGAAGTAACATTAGAATAGACACATATGTGAGAAAAGGAAGGCTTAAAGACCCTACATTCGAAGGGATTTCCCCTCATTCCCCTGCCCCTTATCTCTTCCCTGGTCCGTGCGCATCACAAAAGGGCGTGTGATCAGATCTGAGGTGGCCGCTCTTTTTACTGAGCTTCTACGTGTCTTGTAGCCATTTTTCGTTGGTTGTTGTTCTCTTCCCCTTCCCTTTTGTGCGTGTCTTTTTTTGCACCCCACACTCGTTTCAAGGCGCCCAACAACACACTCGCTACTTTTCGACGTTTTCTAACGTTTTCTTGCTCCCCCCCTTTACTCCTTCGTACGCTACCTTTTCATCCCATCCGATGGACGAATCCCAGGCAGCCTTTGCGCAGCCGTACCCCCCGTATTCGTTTGATCTCGATATGATGAAGGTCCGCCCATTTTCCGTTGCTAGGCGATAATACCCCTCACAATTCTCCTCTTACCACCACAGCGCTCGATGGACGCAGCCGGGGGCCCAGACTCGAAAAAGGCACGGTGGTCGCCCACCTCGTCGCTCCCCGCCCCGCCCGCGCCCGGCCCCGCCCCGACGGGCTCGCCCCGCGACGTCTACGCAAACTACGGCTACGGCGCCCAGGCCCAGGCCGCGTTCCAGCAGCAGCCGCCCGCCCAGCAGGGGTTCGCCGGCAGCCCGCTCTACTCCACCCCGCAGCTGTCCATCAACACCCAGACGAACGGCGGCCAGCTGAGCCCCAACACCCTCGCGTCGTTCCAGCAGCAGCAGCAGCAGCAACAGCAGCAGCAACAGCAGGCGCAGCAGCAGGCGCAGAGCCCCGTCGCGGGCTCGCCGTACACGCAGTTTAACCCCTACAACATGCTCGCGATGGGCTCGTTCCCGTACCCGCAGCAGAACTTCCAGGTGCGCCGCCCCTTTGCAGCGATGGGCGTATTCTAACATCTTTTAGGGCGGGCAATTCTCGCCGCAGCGCCTCCCGTCGCTCAACATTCCCGCCGCGCAGGCCGTCTACGCCGCGTCCCCGCTCTCGGGCCTCCTCTCCGCCGGCGGCGCCCCCACCGCGGGCCGCACCGTCTACATCGGCAACCTCCCCCCGTCCGCGTCCGTCGACGAGCTGCTCAACCTCGTGCACTTCGGCCCCCTCGAGTCCATCCGCGTCCTCCCCGAAAAGTCCTGCGTCTTCCTCTCCTTCCTCGACGCGGCGACGGCCTCGGCGTTCTTCGCGGACGCTGCGCTGCGCAAGCTCACGCTGCACGCGCAGGAGCTCAAGGTCGGCTGGGGGAAGCCGAGCCCCGTGCCCGCGCAGGTGCTGCAGGCGATCGCGCAGAGCGGCGCGAGCCGCAACGTGTATCTCGGCGGGCTCGAGGAGGGCCTGACGGAGGAGGCGCTGCGCGACGAGCTGAGCCGCTTCGGGCTCATCGACCAGGTCAAGATCGTGCGCGACAAGAACATCGGCTTCGTGCACTTTTTGAGCATCAGCGTCGCGACCAAGGTGCCTTGCCTTCCTTTCCCTCTTTCCCTTCCCTCTTCTTCCCCCCGTTTTTTGTACTGCATACTAACGCCCCCGCAGGTCGTGAACACGCTCCCCACGGACCCCGCCTGGGCCGGCAAGCGCGTCAACTACGGCAAGGACCGCTGCGCGTACGTCCCCAAGTCGCAGCAGGCCGCCGCGCACCAGGCCCAGGCCGCCGCCGCGCAGTCCCTCATGCAGTCCTTCGCCTCGCCCGCGTCCGCGCACCCCGCGCACGCCGCCGGCAACCCCTTCTCCGCGTTCGCGCACTCGCCCGCGTCCGCGCACCCGAACAACGGCGGGAACCCGATCCTGAGCGGCGCGGCGCTCGCGCAGGTGCAGGCGCAGCAGCAGCAGCAGCAGCAGCAGCAGCAGCAGCAGGGGCAGGCGCAGAACGGGAATGCGGGGCAGAATGGGCAGGGGCAGGGCGGGAGCCCGAGCAGCTACGCGCCGTACACGCCCGCGCCCTTCAGCCCGGACGCGCTCAGCGCGATGATGGGCATGGGGATGTTTGGTGGCATGGGCGGCATGAATGGGATGGGCGGCATGGGCGGGATGGGCGGCGGGATGGGCGGGATGAGCCCGATGAGCCCGATGGGCGGGATGGGCGGGATGGGCGGGATGGGGATGGGGATGTTGGGCGGGATGGGTGAGTTTTTTTAATGCCTTTTTTTGGTTTTGAGCGGTGGCCTTCGTCCCCTTCTCCGCTTCCGCTTGTTCCTCGTCATTCCTTCTTGCCTTTCTGCCCTCCTTCTCCGTCCTCCGTGTTCTCTTCCTATTCCTCTCCTCCCTCCCTCCCCGTTCATTCATCCGCCGCGAATCCCCCCTACCGCCCCTCGTCCCGTCCTCTCCTTCCCCTCACCTTCCTCCGCTTTCGTGCCACCGTCCGTCGTTCCGACGTTCACCGACGATCCTTTTTGTCATGACATTGCCTTCCACCGTCCTCCTTCCTCACTCGTCCACTCGTCCACTCATCCACTCCCACCCACGCCCCTGCCTTCGTACTTCGTCCCATCCTCCTCGACCATTTGTCATCCTGTCCCACCTTCCTTTCTCGCCCGCCGCTTGTCCGCCCGCCTTTTCCTCCATCCCTCCTCATCCTGCTTCATCCCGCTCTTCGCTCTCGTGCTCTCGTTCCATTCCGCTCCGCTGACGTCCTCGCGTTCCCACAACTCCTCTTCTCTTCTCGTCCTTTCCTCCTCCCTCCCCTTGTCCTCTCCCTCCGTCTGTTCCACCCTCCCCGTCTTCCCCCGTCTTCCCACCACCCTTCCCCGTCCCTCTGCCGCCCACCCGTCCTGTCCCGCTCCGACGCTCATCCCTCCTTCCATTCCCTCGCCTGTCCGCCCGCCTTCTCCATCCCCTTTCGTCCTGCTCCCCCGCCCCCTCGTCTGTCGTCGACGGCGTCCCCGTCCCCGTCTTCGTCTTCGTCTTCTCCATCCCCTTCCCTCCTCTCCATCTTCTCCGTCTTCTCCACCCCCTTCTCCCCACCCCCCATCCTTCCTGCCGTCCTTCCCTCATCCCTGTCCATCCCGTCCCCGCTCCGCTTCCCCGTCCCGTCCTCTTGCTTTTCCCCCATCCTTAAATACCCCGCTAACCCGCTTCCTCCCCCCAGGGCTCGGCATGGCGGGCGGCAACCGCACCGTCTACCTCGGCAACATCCACCCCGAGACGAGCACCGAGGACCTGTGCAACGCGATCCGCGGCGGCGTGCTGCAGAGCGTGCGCTACATGGCGGATAAGCATATTGCTGTGCGTCGCGCTTCTTTTTTTTCTTCCTTTTTTCCGTTTTTTTTCGGTTTTTTTTCTTTTTTTGCTCTTTTTTTCTTGCGTTTTTTGGGGGGGCTGGGGGCTGGCGCTTTTGGCGTCCGAGACGCGCGCGCGCGTCTGCCTGCCGTCGTACTTCGTCTTCGATTTTGCTTGATCTTACTTCCACTCTTCTCCATCACCCATCTTCGTCTTGCGATCTTCCCTCTTCTTCACCCCCGTCCGTCGGTCTTGCCTATCTCATCCCCTTTGCGTATCTCGCTTACTGCTCTACCTGCTCGTCGTCTATTACCGCCGTCCTCGACTTCCCCACTTATCCTTCGTACTTGCATTTGCACTTCCGCACTGCCATCATACGTACACTCCACACCCTCTTCTTCATCACCCATATCCCGAGCATCGCTACCCTCACCCCTCGCTCGCTCGTCCGTCTTCCGTCGCCACCCTTCTTCCGTTCTTTATTCCTATCTGACCTTCCCCTTACTTTCCTTCATATTCGTCACTCGTCGACGTCCCGTCCTCCTCCTACCTTTCTTAATACTCTCACTTTGTCATCCCGCTGCTGCCTTCCTTCCCGCTCCTACCTTTGTCATGCCGCTGCGGCTACTCGTCGCTGTCGTCCCCGACAAGGAGACCTTTGACTTCCTCTTTACCTTCCCCCGTCGTCCTTCCCATGCTAACACCTCCCCAGTTCATCACCTTCATCGACCCCGCGGCGGCCTTCACCTTCTTCCAGGTGTCGTCCTACCAGGGTCTCACGCTTAACAACCGCCGCCTCAAGGTCGGCTGGGGAAAGAACTCGGGCCCGCTGGCGCCGACGCTCGCGCTCGCCGTCCACGCGGGTGCGACGCGCAACGTGTACATCGGGAACGTGGAGGACTTTGAGGTCTTCAGCGAGGAGCGCCTCAAGGCGGACTTTGGCGAGTTCGGCGACATCGAGCTCGTCAACTTTTTGAAGGAAAAGTACGTCTTTCCCCGTCCCTTCGACGAGGACGAGCACTGACGGGCGGCACAGGAACTGCGCGTTCGTGAACTTTACAAACATCTCGAACGCGATCAAGGCGATCGACGCGATCAAGAACCGCCCCGAGTACGCGAACCTGCGCATCGCGCACGGGAAGGACCGGTGCGCGAACCCGCCGCGGTCGGGGCCGCAGGGCGCGAGCGGGGCGCGGCGCAGCGCGAGCGGGAACGGGCCCAGCTCGGCGGAGCCTGTGAGCGCGATCGAGCCCGACGGCGAGATGGACTTTGACGTCGAGGCGGCGCAGGCGGAGGCGGAGGGCGCGGACGCGATGGAGATCAAGCAGGAGCACGGGGAGGGGATGCCGGTGGAGGCGTCGTCGTAAACTGCGTCGCACGCGCGCAGGCAATAACGGCTCGCTGCCCGCGACGAGCCCACTCACCCCAGTCACTCATTCATTCCCCGATACCCCTTTTCTCTGTCTCGGCTCTCTTTTTTTCTCGCTCGCTCTCTCTCGGCACCTGGACTGGAACATTTTGCACAATGAACGATAAAGCACCCACACCCATCATCCACCTCCACACATACACCCGACACACCACACACCCACCTTCGCCCGCTCGCCGCCGCTGCCGCACATACCGAGTACGCGGAGGGGAGTGGGGAGAAGCACGACAAAAAAATCGCCGGCGCACGGACGACACGATAAAACGAATCGGGCCCGCCTGCTTTTTTGCTTTTGCGCGGGCCTGAATCCCCCTTCGTATTCTTGTATTTCCCCCCGTCCGTCCGTCCCGTCGGCTCCTCCGCACCACGAACCGCTTTTTGGGCTTTTTATTCCATTCCTTCTTGACCTCGCCACCCACACACATCCCCTTCCCTCCCTTTTCTTTCATCCTTCTCTCTTCCCTGCGTTCTTCTTTCTCTTTGACAAGTGTTATTGGGGCGGGCGCGGCGCCGACCCCGCACCCGCCGTCCACTCACTTAATTATGCCCTCCATTTATAACGTGCGCGTTTGTTCCCCATAACGGACCGTTACGCCGCAAGTACCCTCCCCCCCACCCACCACCCACGTAATCCGCCTCGCAGATATCGATATCTCTAGCTTAGTCGCCCGTCCACGCTCGCTCGCTGTTTGTGGTCTCATACGCTCAATCTCAATCTCTCTCTCTGTCTGCTACTATGATACGTGTGCTAAATTGTGCGTAGGCTGTATTTGTGAAGTAGCATTAAATATGGAGTAATACATCATCTGCACTCTCTTTCTTTGCTCGTCGGACTCGGAGTCTTCCCGCGAGCGATTTTTCGATCAGATCAGAGATCAGTCCCAATTAGGCTTTGTCTCTACCCCACACCTATTATCTCTTTTCGCCGCTATGCGATGCGATAATTGCGAAAATCCCTTCGTTAAATCGCATCTTCTTCCCACTCCCGCGCAATTTGAACATCTTCGGGATGTCATACGCTCCAACTCTCCGCCGCCCGAGACATCCAGCTTTCGCGCAATCATTGCCGACGCGCCCGCGGAGCTTGCACGCTACGACGCCGAAATCCGGCGGCGCCAAGAAGCTCTCTATGCGCTGCGCGCGGATCGAGCTCTCCTCGAGACGTATGCTGATGGATGCCGGAGCGTGTTTTCCCCGGCGAGGCGCCTCCCCACGGAATTATTGGGCGACATCTTCGACATGTGCGCCCCCCCTGGTGCGGACGAAATAGTAGACGATACTACCCCGAAGGAAGAAGTAGATCGTCTAGCCAAGAAATATCTGCTGCAGCTATCTCGGGTTGGGCTTTCAGCTACGCTCGCTGCAAATAAATTCCTGATCTCTTGCAGGTGTGTTCGCGATGGCACGGCGTGGTCATGGGCACTCCGATGTTGTGGTCCACCCTAGTCGTGGACACGGTCTGTTGGAGTACCTTTCCTGTCTCTCAGGAAACGCTGCTCGGCCTTATGGCGGCTTCCCTCGAACGCGGGGCACAGTCGCCTTTGACGGTGGAGATTGCCGTGGCACATGGCGACTTGAACGAGCGCCCGGTGTTAGAGCTGATCAGCCGACACGCCCGACGGTGGAAAAGCATCTACCTGTGGGTGAATCCGGAGTCTGTGAGGTTCCTCGGCGCGGCAAAGGGAAACCTGCCGCTCCTGGAACGGCTCCAGCTCTACGCCAGCGTCGAGAACGAGCACCAATCTGGGCTGGATATCTTCGAAGTCGCTCCGAGATTGACGTATTTCCGATTACTGGGGTGGCATCACAGGTCCCCTACACTCCCCTGGGGACAACTTCTGGACGTAAAATTCGAAAACCGAAACTCGAACCAACTTTCCGGGGTTTGGGTATCCTTCCTCTGATCTCCAGCCACACCCGCTATGTGCTCGAGGTTAACATGTCGTCCATCAGCCTCCCCTTGATCTTGCCATCGTCAACCTCCGAAATCTCGACCTTGACGATTTCAGTACGCGCCACGCCCAACGAGCTGCATACGGAGACAGTTATAGGAACGATATTGACTCCCTTACTCTACCCCGCTTGCACACGCTTTTCTTGCTCCGTGACCCGACGGGCCCGCGCCTCCTTGGCCTCAGCCACAGTTCCTGGCCTTTGCATCGCGGTCCTCGCTCCACAGCAGTCTGACATCGCTGGACATCCAAGTCGTTCTCCAGGATGCCCAGCTCCTGCAATGCCTCGAGCACCTGACCTCGTTGGAGGAGCTGTGGATATCGGATTACGAGGACTACCAGGGCGGACACGCGTTGATCACCGACCACCTCCTGCGCCGACTCGTCTGGAGGCCCGACGATCCGACGTCCGTCGTTCCCCGCCTCAGATTCCTCTCTGTGGCATCGCTCATGCATTTTTGCGACGATTCTCTCTGGGACTTCGTCAGCTCGCGAACGCCACCGGGTCGTCGGGAGGAAGGCCCGTTTGTGGTCGAGGTCTTCTGGCTCCCGGGCCGCGCACGCGAGTTATCGTCCCAGTTCATCGGACGGTTCTCGGCCTTGGAAGAGCGGGGAGCGTTGCTGATGATGGCTACCGTCTTCTCCTGATGTCTGGGTTCTTTGTACATGCGTACGATCATACCGAAGGTTCCATGCGTAGGTACGTCCTTCGATATATTTGGTAGTGGGCGAAATTTGATTGTCTTCGTGTAGGGATAAAATATTTTTGCGGTGCCGAAGATGACTGCTTTTTCCTCGGCCTTTGGAATCTGTACACCCTATGCCAAGATGGGCTAAGGATTCATATATCCGCGAGGCCTCTGTTGCACTCTCGTTTACCTCCCCAGCCCGATGCAAACGCCGGCGCCGCGGATGAGCGAGCGTCGGAGACGTTAACTTTTGGCAGTTCGTTTTTACCGCATCACGGAGCACCGGCATCTGCTTACTCTAGGCGTTTCTAATTAATACCTTCCTCGGCGTATTATAAATTCCCTCGATGGTCGGCCTGTCTTCTGCGGGATAATTGAATCACAGTCACAGGTGCGCGTGTTGTGTTATTGGGTGCATCGGGGCGTATTATTCAAATGGTGTCCAGCTGCCTCCGAGAGCCGAGAATGAAGAGTAGTGAGGCATGGTTGAAACGTTCCCACTCCGCGCTCAAGAGAGGGCGGTTCACGGCATCCACAGTTTTTGTTTTTCAACTTTCGTTCACCTAACGCAATAGGTTTCTAGCATCTGTAATATAACCGTGGGCGTTGTAAACTGGCGAGCATATGAAATGCACTCGGAATAAATCTGGTCGGTTTGGCCCATGTTAGGGTATGCAGGGATTTTTCAGGTGGGAGGAGATGGGTGTTTCGAAGGTGGGGAAAGGCTAACAACCGTGCGCCAAAGAAATGTTGTTCCCGAAGCCGCTTCGCACTGCCCGCCTCTCTGCTCTCCAATGTTGACAAAAGTATCTGTTTTGGTTAGAGCATGGTCCGAGTTGAACGATATGGCCGAGCTCGAATGGCGTACTGTATTGATCCACAAGGCCTCCGGGCATCACTGTAATAACCTCCGCCTTCACCGTTTCATATATATCACAGGAATGTAATAGAAACTTCCTTGCATAATTATGTGTTTCATAAAGGCCCACGAGTTACATTTATGTGCGCTTCGCTGCTTGTTATATTCTTGCCTTTCATTTATGCTTCGCGATCGACCTTGGATCGACCCGTTGCATCAACCAGCTGTCGAAACTTGCAATACTATGAGGGTCCAAATGCACATTTAATATTCCCCCAACTTTTTACAGCCGTTTGCGGAACATAGGGCGCGGGCAGTTTTTTTCCATTTTGGGCCTGTTTAGATCATTTTCGACTAGAACACCCGCCCCGGCCTCAAATTGTGTCCGTTTTCTCTAAAAGTTGGACCATTCGATCCGCGCTTGATATGCGCAGCGGATGGCACCCTGGATTTGTCTCGAGACCATGCATACTCCATCTCTTTGAATTCTTTAGAATCACCCTCTGACGCGTCGCACGACGCGTCCTATTTCCATCAGTCACATTCCAGGTGTTGTAACCGGAGTGACTGCAATTTTCTCTTTCGCCACTCGACGTGTCAGAGGGTGATTCTAAAGAATTCAAACATGTAGATGTGATTTTTACATGACAGACTGAGCCCTGGACACAGTTCACAGTCACAACTTGCCTGGTGAACTTGTTCTTTTGTCAGGAATATTTTCTAGGTATCACCACTATGACGACACAAATTTACATAGTAATACCCGCTATATTCACTATCCTAGGAGGCCATCCGCTGCGGATTACACTGAAGTTCATTGTATCAAAAAGGTTCGTGATTCAAGACAGTATAACCATCTCTGCAGCTGTCCTATCCCAAAAATGCGCTGAGAGGTTGGTTGTTGAGTCAGGAAATAGGCTTATGCACCGCGTTTACAATCTGAGGCATTCATCCGCTGCGAATTTCAAATGCGAGTCAAATGGTCCAACTTCCATGGAAAACGGCCCCCATCCGGGCCTGGGGCAGCTGTTCTAGTCAGAAAGTGTGCTGACAGTAGATATCCGGGTGCCAGAGATGGAGTATGCATGGTCTCGAGACAAATACAGGGTGCCATCCGCTGCGCATATCAAGCGCGGATCGAATGGTACAACTTTCAGAGAAAACGGACACAATTTGAGGCCGGGGCGGGTGTTCTAGTCGAAAATGATCTAAACAGGCCCAAAATGGAAAAAAACTGCCCGCGCCCTATGTTCCGCAAACGGCTGTAAGTGTCTTTTTGGTATTCCCCCTCCTTTTAACATTAATTTAAGCTGGTCAGAAAAAGTTGGGGGAATGCTGATTTCCCCCAACTTTTTCTTGGTGCAACGTGAGTTCCCCCTACTTTTTTGTTGAGTTCCCCCTACTTTTTTCTAGGAGTTCCAGAAAATTTCGTGTATTGTGGTCTGAGAAAGCCCACGTTTTTCACAGCCACCAGGAGCCTCCGATTGGGTCCTAGAAGCATGTCAGTCACGTCTGCTTCGGCCCGATCACCAAAGTCGGAGATGCACGTGACTGTGCCTCCTGCCTAGCAAGTGAACCTGGGATGCTGCACGCCCGAAGCTGAAGCCGAAACTACCCGATTTGGGTATATTTTCGGCACCTCTGATTTGTTTAATTTCAGATGCAGTTTTGGCCCACCTGAAGCTGCTCCTGAAACCAATAGTTTCTGGAGCACTTCCAGCGTGCCCCAAGCTTATTGTTTCAGCAGCCCCGGAGCCAGCGCCGAGAACAATAAGTTCCGGATCCAGGTTTCTGGCGTGCCGAAACTGATTCTAGGCCTAGTTTGCGCAGCGCCGAATCAGGTGCCGAAGCTTATTGTTTCGGAAGCCAGTCCCGGGCTTGCCGAAACAATAGGTTTAGGGCAGGCTAAAGCGGGTATATACGAGAAACGAAAACGGTTTCCATATATATAGATGTTCCGGGTGATGGCCGCGCATCGGCCGGTAACTGTGCCGTGAGTGCTAAGCGGTCACACCCCGACGTTGGCGCGGGGCGCATCAAATTCACCAAATGACTAAATACGCATTGAATGCGGGTGCTCAGTTGTTGGACTCTGCAATACTAACAAGCCATCTATTACTTAGTGTCCAATAATTATATACACCAAAATTTTTGGGCTGACAAATCCCCCTCTGGAGGGGGACACATTGAATAAGGAAATAAGTCACACAGTGTACAAGCAAGGCCAAAGATGGATGTCGCATCACCAGCAAACTTTGCTAGTTGCTTCTTCTACGCTGGGTTTGTCAACGGTATCGGGCTAGATCTCTGTTGGCGCCACAACCACAGTTATGATGTATTATTTTTAACAACAAGGGCCGTCGCAACTGATATCGTTGTGAGTATCTAGGTACAAGTAATAGTTTACATCACATGCTTTCCTCATTTCTGTTTCCATATAAAATCGTGAATTTGTTCAGAGTGAATTGCTAGCATTTTTCTAGCCAGACATTGTGAGTTGAAGGTTATCTACGCATGTTAACGAGCACGGAAACGAAAACCGTTTACCCCATAGAACGACGGCGACTCAGGCCTTGAATAACTGAAGCACACCAAGAATGGCTCAACTTGGAATGCTCAACTCGGGAGGCCGTGTCAATTAGCGGGTGTAGGCTGTATTAGAAGAGGACATTAGGCCCCCAAACTAACTGAATCACATCCTACACAGTTCTTGCGGTGGGTGTCGCCGGCGTCAGAGGTACGGCAGGGTACGGCACGGCGGGGCACTGCCTTATGATTAGCGGTGTGTGACGCCTGGTGCTGTGATCGCCGTGCAGCCGTTTGATGGCAACGAAAACCGTTTTCGATTCTCGTTAGTACCGGGCTAAAGCTGCTCCTGAAACCAATAGTTTCAGGAGCAGCTTCAGGTGGCTCTAAATCACTTCTGAAATCAGAAATTTCAGACATGCCGAAAACATACCCGAATCAGGTAGTTTCGGCCTCAGCTTCAGGCTTATGGAAACTTTATATTTCAGTTATGTTTTCACGTCTATGTATCTGGAGACCTAAACTAAAGAGTTCAGGAACGTTTCAGGGTGCCCCGAAACCTCCCAATTTGTCGTGTGATTAGTGCTGAGAATGGAGCCTCCAGTAAGATTTTTTATGTAAACAGAACACACTTGCTTGATCAACTAAGAAGTTCCAGGCACGCCTCTCGCGCCTTCCTAGACAAGGCCACGGCAGCCTTGACCTCATCTACATCTTTCAGCCCTATATTCAGACTTCCAGCAACAAGCAATCCAGAAACCTGGGCATCAGTGCGCACGTCAACCTGGTGAATACCAACAGTTTTGCCCTGGGCCGGGATTTGGATCTGCAACCAAAGCCCTGTGCGACACGGAATCCAATACCACCATGTGAGACCGTACCCGAGATTAGGCGCTCCTTTCGGAACATAGTTAGGCACCGTCTTCTCTGCGTCAAATGCCATTCCGATGCCGCTCAGAACCCGTGCAGCAGGAACCGCAACAGAACGGCGTGGGAATGCTACATGGTTCGATTGGCGGATCGAAAATACGACGATGCAGCTGTCGTATAAGTCCATCGGCGTCACCTCCGATCCTGTGATCCATATAGCGCTCGACAGCATCATGTCCCCGAAAACAGCCTTGATATCGACCGGAAACGAGGTCGGGTTCGGATCAAGAAGAGAATACAAGTTGGGTGGTTTTATTCCATCCGAGATCAAGGTCAGGTCTCCGCTAGCAAATGTGTCCCCGGCGTACTGTGCCTGACCCCGTGGATGTATCATGCTCTGGCACTTGGCCAACGCAAAGGTCAGATCTATGACATGTTCCTTGAGTTGTGCGGGAAGGGTACTCCAGGGTCGCACGACCAGTATACGCAAGGCCGTGGGGTTTGCTGGATCAGCGAAGTGGTAAACAAAGATACGGACTGCGAGCCACAGGAGCTGAAAGCTCGCCCATATGAATACCACTGGTCGTGGTTGCTGGCCCATGATGATGTAGGAAAATATGATGGATGCTGTCAATATCAAAGCACTGGAGGCCCAAAAGAGCTGCCATGGAAAGGACGTCTTTGAATTCTCGGCAGCACCCAATACGACCTTTCGCCGACCGCCTCGACGGCTTACCATCGGAAGGTGCCCAGTCATGATATCCAAACTTCCCATCTCAGGTTCAGGATGCCGCCCCAGCCGAAGTTCTTGAGCCTGGATTATAACTGCACCGAGGAAGAAGAAGGCCCATGGGGCCGCTGAAGCCATTCCCAGAATAGAGGAACCATGCCTCCACAAGATATAAACTTCCACCAATTTCGCGGATGACAGTATGATCGCTGGGAATTGGAACCGGCTGTATGGCCGCAGGAAAGTAAAATTTCCGTAGGTGAAGACCTGGAGGGGAGTCCCAATGGCAGTGTCTGGAACACCTCGGAGCATCAGGGAAGTGGAATGATCGAACGCGTAGACGTCGCTCCATGCCAATTTTCCCTTGCATGAGTTGTGCCCTTTCGGAGAAGCAGCGCTATCCTACGAGACGGCGTCAGTCGGTGGAACAACCTGTTAATAACAATAAAAGTGCACTGGTTGCGTGCGGCAGAATATTCCCAGCGGCTCTCCGATATTCCGTCGAACCTTGGCCGCTCGGTTCGACTCATGGGGGAGTTCCAGTCCCACAGCCAAATCAGAAGATGTCGTGCGGATTCCCAGTGTTTCTCGCGACCAACCGCCGTTGGCACCGCAAAAACAGGCTTTTATGATAGATATTGTGCCAAATGAGCTGGTAGCGGCCCATGAAATGCCAGCGGCGCCGCGGTTTCCCAATATGGGTGACTCGGCGACGCTTGAGCCGACCAGTGCCGTCAGCGCGCCAACCTCGACGAGATTGTTGCTGAAACTGAAGGACTAGGGCTCTAACCCGTGACCGTAGGCTACGGTTCGACGGGCCGTTTTTACGGTTACGGGCCCGTCCGTAGAGGCCTCCGCGGCATTCACTTACGGGTCGGCTGCGGTACGGGTGGACCCGTATACGGGCTACCCGTACCCGTCCGTATACGGGTCTACGGGTCCCACTGGGCAAAGGGGTTATGGAGACACCATAAATGGAAGAAAGGCACGATTCCGTCGGGGAGGCTGTAAATCAGGGGGGTTCCGAGGATCGAGACACTTCACAGGCTTCGAGAGCGCGATTTGAACGCGATTTTACGCCTCGATCGGGGTGTGGACAGGATATTAGGAGCAGTATGCACACAGGATGGAACTAGAGTGCGATGCCGGATCTGCCGAGTTGATCGTTGGGCATGCGCATCAGTAGGTAAGTAGGTAAAATGGTGTTTAAGTGGTTTGAATTCAGCTTGGCGCTATGCGGTGTGCAGTACCACCAAACATCGCCCCGTCATTTGCCGATTCTAAAAATTCACCAATTATTCCACCTGTTTCGCTTGCAAATCTTGATTCTTGGAGCTGCATTTAAGCCAGCAAAAAACATCCTTTTGTATCAGCATTTTCCCGATGCAACTCCTGCGACAAATCGCGGTCACGTACGATGATCGTGGCCCAAATAAGGGCCTTCCAAGTACGTGAATTGAGACGACAATCCATGATTTGGGCTTACCTTTGAAAAGAATGTGGTACACTCTTTGCATCGCATCCTGAAGCTCTCGCTGGGCACTGGCAGCAATGGGTAGTTGTCAACCTCGTGCTATTCCTCCTTCCCGGCATGACCGCATGTCTCATATTGCTACATTCCCTCTTTTATCGTGCCATCCCTGCATCGATCTCCGATCCCTTCACCATCGCCTGGAATTTGGTCTTCTTCTTTGGTGTCTCTGGTTCTAGTCTGGTATTCATTGGTGATCTCTCGGGCGCAGTGCAATTTATCTTTTAGCTGCTATATTATTCCCCCAGTTCTCTCGATACCACCTGGTCCGGGCCTTGATTCTAAATCGGCGGCGGCATCACTCGCATTGGTCATTTATGTCCCAACGTCGGATGAACAGCTTGTCTGGAAAGCGGTGGTACACAATATTCATTACTGGGTTGAGCCTGCTATTACCATGTCTAGATACCGGCAATATGTATATAAAAAACCCGTTTTCTACGGCCGTAAACCGTATACGGGTGGGACCCGTCCGAAGAGGGTTGCCAATGTGAGCTCTACGGGACGGTTACGGGACGGGTGGCCTCGGCTACGGCCGTAAACACCCGTTCCGTAAAACGGTTCGTACGGGTTAGAGCCCTATGAAGGACCCGAGGAATCCAGCATCTGAATCGCTAGTTCCATTAGCGGCACTCGCCATTCGGTGAGCAGTAGAGTTAGGGCTGTTTGGGGTGGCGACAGTCAGGCGCAGCACCGGATCCACGGCTTGCCATGTATGTATATGTTGCGTACAAGAATAAACTGGCTATAATAAGAGTGTATAACCAGATCAGGAAGCGGAGTCTCTAGACAGACGCTACAAAGTACACACCGGATAAGGAAAGATTTCTACTTGCATTTCCCGAGCGAATGGAAAAAATCTCGGAGAATTTCTGCTAACATTTCTACCCAAGTGGAAATTTTCCTGATCCGGTGTGGTAAACCAGGCCCCTGGTCCAAGAGGTGAGCGGGATTCCTGCAAAATACACCAACCTCTTTTATGTAAATTTAGGTCTATAGAAGCATTTTTTTTCATCATCCGAGGGGGTCAACTATACGGATGAGGGAGTTCGAGGGGGGTGCATTATTTCCCACGATCCTTCGGCATCTCTCTAGCGACCTCAAATCTCAATATTTTGCGACATTTTGGCAGACGACATCCCCCCATTTTCGTATATGCGCTACCGATTCAGATAGTTATTTCCGCGAACCGAGGGCAGTGAAGTGAATTAAAACATCTTTGATTCCTATCAAGAAAGGGACGAAAATTGATCGCGATTTCTCAGTTTCGATCGGCATCGTTGTGGCCGGTCAACGCTTTTACATTTTTTTTTCGAATTTTGCAGCAAGAATTACACATATCATTCCTGGCTTGTACCCTGTACCAATCATTTTATTGCTCGCTGGCGGGGCAGGGCGTACGGCCGGAAAGGGTTCCAAAAGAGGTATGTGTCTGGGATTTGATTGCCGCTCACCTCTTGCCCTGGTCACTACCTTTGATGGCGGTAGGGCATAGAGTAAATCAGGGAGCGAAAATCACAGGGAAAACTGGGAGGCTTCAGGGCACCCGAAAGTGTTTCTGAAATTACTATTTGGGACCACTTAGTTGGCCACTTGGCAGCTAGGATGGCAGGTCTTCAGATTTATAGCCAGGCATAGTGTAGGAACAAAGTAAGACCTCTAACGAAGGTTTAGACCAAATTTCAGCTGAAAGTGATGGGTTGATCGAAAGTTATGGCATCGGGGATCAGAGTCCGATGCGTGGAAACATCAATTTCTTGCCGTCACACCGCTCACCCCACTTGCCGTCGCCGTTTCTCCACCAATTCTTCCTCGATCCACGACTTTTTGGGCTTTTTCTTATCCCAGTCTGCCTGGTCTCCGTCCCTGAAACTACTGGGCCGTGCTGCTTCGAACTACTCCCCTCTACGCACTTGGGAAAAGACCGCGTGTTTTTGAGTCAGCTATACTGGCCACCGTCGCGGTACACGACACCATCATGCTATCAGTCTGAAATCTCACACAACACTTCGTAATATCCGATCCATTCTTCTTGGACATACTTTCTAATTTTATTCATTCAACTCTCCTGGCTCTGCCGGCCATTACCCCAAACCGCGTAATTTCGGTCTCGCGAATAGTCGTATTTTTTGGAAGAGCTGCCAGCATCTTGGAATAGAGTTGGGTGCATACTTACGTCCCAATACTTCCCCTTAAACACCCTGGATCTTAATTTGGCTCATCTAGGTGTTTTCTCTACTTGTAGGACACTCATTCATTTCACACCCCCGATTTGGGGGTTCCGCATCGGTCGGAACAAGATCTTCTGACCCTTTGTATGCCTCACATATACATTAAAACTATGTGAAATAGGGAATATGATCTACCTCTATCATTCAGAGTACAGGTGGCCATCATTTGAGAGCTCAGCCCATTATTTGGTGGAGTGACTAACTAGCCTGTTATTTGGCCATGCTATACTGCCGGGCAAAGTATATTCACTGTGAACTCAAATGTTGGGATATTTGGGAACTTAGGGTCTTCAACTCTTCCTAGGATGCATGTCTTCGTTCTGATATAGTTGGGCTAGGATTGGCTTACTGTAACCATGGCAGATGAGGCACTAAGGCTTAGGTGGCCAAGTAAGTGGTCACAAATAGTAGTAGTTTAGGTACCAGATTATGTAGGCCTGAAAATGTATCTGAAATGTCAAGTTTCCGCGCGCCTGAAGCTGAAGTCCCGATTCGGGTATGGTTTCGGCAGGTCTGAAATTTTTGGTTTCTGAGGGAATTTAGGCCCAGTCGAACCTGCTACTGAAACCAATAGTTTCAGTAGCAACTTCGGCGTGTTTTGGGGCCAAAATGGCCGTTTTGCGGGCCCTGTAGCTCGCTATCCCCTGTATATTTTTGGTCATTTAAAAAGGGTGGGTGGTGGAGAACACCTCAGGCTATAATCTGGTCAATTCAGCTTGTGCCAAAAAATGCTGAACTCGAGTTTGAAAAATCGCATTTCCAGTCTTTTCCGTATTTCGTCCTTGTGATTCCGCATCAATATATATTGATCTTATCAATACCGCAGAACTGTTCTTCATCATCCTATACTTTGGTTGACCCAAAAATGTTAGCCCAATGTGGAGATATGACCTCAAAACCAATCGGACATTTATTTTGTCCACTTAGTGTATAGAAGTAAATCAGGCTCCTCAAGCGATATTTCATAGAGTAAATCAGTCTAAAGAAATCCGGCCGCCCTTACGTAACTCAAGTGGCCGGGGCCCAACACTCGCTAAGATTGACACTGATTGACACTGATTGGCAAGTGTCAAAACTAACCGTTCTCGGCGAAATCGTTCAAGACACTGGTTAGTATTTAGTATACACACCGTGGGCAATATCTTACTGCCCAATAAAAATTGTAGCACACTTTGCGGCAGAGCCCATTAAATGGTGTTTAAATTTCAACAGAATGGATATTTAAGGGCACAGCCCGCTATTGTTCGTTGGGCCTCCAGTGGCGGCTGGCCGCTGGCCACGGCCTCCTCTGAATCCATCCGATGTGGCGATGCGAACACAAGCATGGCTTTTGGTCCTGAACTCAGTAGATATCTCGGATGAATTTCCAGCACCAGAGAAACCTTTCTGCTCTCGCAGGAAGGGGTTTGCACGCCACCGATTAGCTTGCGTAAATGTTCCTTTTAAACACCATCTTTGAAAATTTCGATACATAGTTGTTTTCCCTTTGTGACTTTGTGAGCTTGTCTGGAACTCTCTGACAAGCCACGAGTATTCTACCACATGGCTGATGTGGAGATCTGGGGGAAAATAAACCAATTCAATTGGTGAACCTAGTGAGAGCATTGTTGGTGTGGTTTTCATTCAATCGGGGGATTTGAATCGTCCATGCAGTTTTTTTCCTCTTGGTGTAGCGTGCACAGAAAGACTCCAAGCAAGAAATAGCAGCAATTAATGCAAGGTTTAAGCATCGAGGAACAATCAAATTCAAATTGCAAGCATGCATTTGGATTCATTGCTTGTTCGATGTGCAGCTTTCTGTTGTTTGTTTCCCATGTTCAGGGTCAATTGTCTTCACTCTATATTTTGCGCTTACAAAACCCCTGCCAGGGGCAGAGTGAATCAACTCATGATATGTATCACTTGAAGTTGAGGTCGTGGGGATATAAGTAATGCTTATGTAAGACAAGATGGCGCAAGAGTAGTACTATCTAGTACTCTTTCGCCACCAGAAATACGACCAAG